>VZTY01004260.1:141316-155631 GCA_013400935.1 Turnix velox
TTTTTTTGCGGCCATGGAGTATATTGTAGGTGTTTGTGTGATGTTGGATGTTCGCATACGCAAACGCTCATCATGCAGTGCACACACTCGTTGTGAGGCTGTATGTATGTTAATCCTGTATGGAAAAGTAAATGGTTTAACTAAATGATTGCCCTGAAACCCCTGGGAACCCTGCCTTGGCTGGAAATCGAAGGAAGGGTGGCACGGTGCGGGGGGGAGGAGAGGAGGTTATGCCTGTTAGGAGGGAGGCAGGCCTTTTAAAATTGTACACGTTTAAATAATATCTATACAGAGCAGTATAAATTTCATACTTAACAATATAAATTTCCTATGTGAAAATTTTCTTTCTTTTTTACTCATAATGTTAGGCCTGAAGATCAGATAATAAGGGCGGAAGCTGTAGATGGTGGGGGATTGCGTGTGAAGTAGGAGCAAATGTGGGAGATGCTTGAGCTCCCGGAGCAGTTGTTTGGGGGGGTAGTGTGTGTGTGTCCTGCCTGCTATCTTTTACCCTGGATCCGGGCTGTTGCTCTTTCTGTCCTCCACCCAGGTTTTTCCAAACACACTTGTATGTGTTAGGAGGAGAGGGGGAGATAAGGCATAATGACAGCTGTGTGAAGACCCGTGATTTTTCACTCCCATTATTCTGCTTGCCTGCTTCCACCCCCTTGCCCTGGAGCATTTTTCAGATTCCCCTTTGGAGCCTGTTGCTTAATCAGCTAGAAGGACTGCTGCCTGGTTGTTCGAGAAACCCTTCTTAACCTGGCTCCTGCCTGTCCCAGAAGGGTGGGACTCAGTTTAGTTTTGGTACTGTAGTATGGGTTTCAGACTCCAGTGGAAGTGCTGAGGGTACGCAGGCCTGGGTAAACGTTGCCTCGAAGTGGGAAGGTTGGAGAGAGTCAGTTTCCCTGACAGTGGCCTGACGGGTTCCCCAGGGATGCAGACCTTTGATCGCTTATTGAGAGTAGGAGTGTAACCAAGTCAGATGTATGTTAATAAGGTTATACAGAACAGCAGACAGCGGATAAAAATCATGTCTGTTTGCTGCACCCTCATTCAGGTAGTCCTGCCCCCTGGTTTGGTTCCCAAGGCTCTGCCTACATTCCTTGCAGTAAAAAAGTCAGAAATAGCTGCGGGGTTGTGTAGACTTTAGACACACAGAAACCCACTTGCATAAGTAAATACTAGGTGAGGGGACTCCACCTCTTGAATGTTTTGTGTGTGGTTTCTGGTGACTGGTGCTCTGCTTTCAGGGTTCATGGTGTCCCCTGAATGCCTTGATAGGATTATTTCCGAGTGCATCGACACAGCCCGTTCATTCCTCTTTCTGTAATCCCATCTCCTGGGGCAGCTCTAGGTTTATAGTGTGCCCAGAATCCTGTAGCTGGGATTATATTTTTTTTGTGTTTGTGTCTCACATGGCCTTTCCTCTCTCCTTCCTTCAGTGATGCTTCCTTCCCACTGAGCTCCAGCAAGGGAAAGTTCCTCTCACGTACTTGTGAAAACATGAATCATTCCTCACCTTCCCTGTCCCCAGCAGGCTCTGTGTTTGCATTTTGTACGCTAATAACGTGGCAGTGCATAAATTAAGAGTGTGGACAAGTCCCTCTAAAAGGAGATGCATTGGTTGTCTCGAGAAGAGCTGTGGTTTCTAGAATAAGTTGGTGGCCATGAAAAGGGTGAGGGAAAAGGAGCTGTTAAGGAGGGAACTGCTGGAACTGTGGCTGAAGGTGTTCGCATCAGAAGTTGAGGTTAGCAGGGAGAAGCATATCTATGGCTGTGGCCCTTCACCTATTTGGTTTTCTGTGGAAGGTGAGTAGGCTAGGCCTGGACATGTCCATGGGGTATGGCAGGTCAAAGTGTTAGCTAATCACGTTGGGATGAGGAAAGGCCTTGGCTGCTAAAAACAAACAGCCAGCACACCTAATTCTGCTGCAGAGACAGGGAGGCTCAGGTAGACCAAAGGAAGCTGCGATCTCATAAACAGAAGCGTGTGGAGATAAGCAGATGAGGTTCCTAGTCAGTATGCACCTTGCAGGATTCAGTTCAGCGAGATGTCCCTTGTGCTGGCCCCTGCCTAGAGGCAGAGGAGTCACTCATTTCTGGCAGTCTGTCTGTCTCAAAGCCTTTGGGTCCTGTGCTTCACTGCCACCAAAGTGCTGGTTTAGGGCTGTGATGGAGAGCACACCTTTTCATGGGGTTTGTTTTATAGTCTCTTCTGGTGCCTTATGTGGCTGTCACTATCCAGGTGCCAGGTACTGTAGGTGACAAGGAGCAGTACCGTTTTTCTTCACAATAACGTGAAGCAATCACCCCTTTGAAACTTTCTTGGGAGGTATTTCCTTCCCCCTTCCTCTCTCTCTGAACAAAATGGTGGAGAAGAGATTAAATCTGTCATTGTTCCTATAGTGGGAAGCATGCATTGTAAAGCATGCTTGAAATAGTCATGTTCTACCTCATGCTGTTCCTAGACATCCAGGGGGTCAGGAGATGTGATAGGGACCATGTAGTAAGTGAAGTATTTCAGGATTTAAAACTATCTCCAGCCTCTAGGTGAAGTGGGGATGTCTCTTCTGTTGTCTTACATGATTCACTTCCTGTTTCTGATCTGACATTGCATTTTCTTTGCTTCTTTTCTCAGCACAACTGAACCATGGAGCTTCGAGTGGGGAACAAATACAGGCTGGGCAGAAAAATTGGCAGCGGTTCATTTGGAGACATTTACCTGGGTAAGTGTGAGTTGTTGTCCTTCTACCTGAAAGGCTGTTTCTCTCAATTGCATCATTGTTTTGGAATTGTTTTTCTTGCCTGCTGATGTTTGTGGGCACCATGTAAGATTGGAGGTGGTGGAGACAAAAAGAGCTTTGAGGAGTACTGCCTGTTGCTGCCAGTTTTCTGATAGCAGAAGAAAGAGGTATGAACTCAGCTTTGCTCGCAGGTACTGGAGAGACAGTGGTATTGGATCAGACTGATGTAGATTTGGGCTGTCCAGAGTGCTTCTCATATTCCCTGTTCCAGCTCACTCACTTTTCTTGAGCTTGGGTGTGTGTGGGTGGCGGAAAAGGCTTTTCCTTCAGGGTGAAAGGAATAAAGTTTTGTGAAGATTGGTAGTGAAAACGGGTGGTCCATCACCTGTGAGAGAGGTAAAACGTAAAACAGGTCAGAGAGGCTGGCCTGGTTAAAGACCTGGGGCCTAGATCTGTAATGAGATTTAGAGTTAATGTCTGGAATGACTTGAGCTTGGGAGCTCAGTGGACAGAGCTCATGAGTTGCTGGATTTCCTCTTACCACAGCAGGTCACTTGGGGAGAGGCTCTTCCAAGCCAGCTTGCTGATGTGTAGATATCTAAGATATGTTCTCCTATGCTTTACTTGCTGATGTTGTTATTGATTCAAACTATGTGGGGCCAGAGTAGCAAGACTACCCAGTAAGTTGATTGATCCCTTGTGAGAGCTGATGTGGCTTAGCCTGTCATTTAGATCTCACCACTATTTGTTTAGTAGTCCTGCAGGGCAGCAGAATAATTGCCCTCTCCCTTCTTGGTGTTTGCATCCTTTGGGTAGTTACAGATGGCTGTCGTTTGACCATTGACTAGTGATTTGCTTGCTTGAATTGCATTTTTATTCTCAAATATGTCTATTGCCCCTCACTTGGAGCCTACACAGTGTTCAAAGTGTGGCATTTTCAGTGCCGGGCAGTGCAAGGCCACCCTTGAGTGATGTGTAATGTGATGCCTCTGCACGGACTGCTTTGGATCTCCTTGGCTTCCCCCATCACCAGCACTCTTATTGGGTTGCAGAACTGGCCTTCATGCATTCTCAGCAGTGTTGTAGGAGATCTTGGTTTTGCAATGTCTTCTCATCCCTTCCTAAGCTCCTTTCATTGTATATTACTTGTTCGGATTACTTTTCCCTGCCTGTGTAAATTACATTCCGTTTTTTCCCCCTGGCTTTTATCTCCCATCTCCCTCTTGCTCTATTATTCTCTCTTGATTGGTGTTGGCAACCTCTCTTGATTAAGTATCCTGTGAGAATCATCAGTAACAGACTTTGTTGCCACCTTTATCCAAGCATGAACAAAGATAAATAATGTACTTGAGATCCCAATTCTATTGTGTACTGCCTTTACTGCAGCCTATTCCTGTATGTCACTGTTCTGTGGCCAGTTAATGTTTCAGGTGATAGTGGTTTTAGTTCCCAAGTGCTAGGGGTTGAGGAGTGATAACCCAGAAACTGCATTTTCCACTAAAATGGAGCTAGAAGCCTTCCAGATTGTCTCTAGGACAGTATGAGCTGTTGTGATCTTGCAAAACATCTGGAGTATGGGTGGAGAAAGAAGGATGAAACTGAATGGAAAAGCCTGATATTCTGAACCTGTATTCTGCACTGTGGAACAGGTCATCTGCCTGTGCAAAGGGGGCATGGAAAATGAGCTGTGAAGGGGTTATGCCCACCATGGTTGTAACCAAACAACAGAAGAGGCAGAGGAAGCCCCAGTCCCTGGTGTGGTGGGCACAGCAGAATTCTCCAGCCACTATGTTCTACCAGGTTACTTGAATGCATAATCAAAACCCTTGTGATGTTTTTTGAGGTGCAAGCCAGTATATTTTGCAGCAGTGATAGCGAGACTTCTTGGAGCCTGGGTGACTCCCCAGCCTGGAGGGATCAGGCATGTAGTCTCTGATGGTGTGTCTGAAGGACGCTTGTGCTCCTGCTGTGCTCTCCCAGTCTGCTCTCTAGATGGAGGCACTCATTCACAAGGACTTCTGTCCTGTACCAGATTCCCCTTTACAGTTCTCTCTCTCGATAATGGTATTGTTGAGGTTTGGGTCTCAAACCAGGGCCGTGTGAAGACTGGGTGGAGACAGGCAAGCCTTGTCTGTCTCTGACAGTGAGCATGAGTGAGCTGGGTTTATCTCCAACTTCTCTCTTTCAGGATGTTGGTAGTTTCACCTGCTCTGTTACCAGAAGGTACTGCTTACTGTGCTCTTTGTTTTTGGGGTTTCCTTTCAGCTGGAAGACAAATTTCTCCGTGGGCAGACATAAAGGAAGGACTCTGATTAATCTTAATCTGAGACTTCAAGCACAATGCTTTGATTCCATGCCTTGCTTTGGGGGATATTCCCCCCTTTAGCTTGGGAGAGTAGGAGATCAGGCTGCCTATGGGACTTGGCTGTCCTAGTTGCCTCTAGAAGAGGTTACCCAGGATATCAAAACACAATTTCCAGAGGAACTTCTGAGACCTTTGGGCAGTTGGAGGAGAGGCTCTTTATTAGAATTTCTGGCCAAGAGTCAGGGCAGGGTTGCTGGATGTGGGAGGAGTCACCAGGCTGGGATGCACTAGAGAGGACATGGGTGGTGAAGAGAAGCTGGGTAGACAAAGCTTGCCGGGACCTGTGCTGACTGGGGATAGTTCCTGGTGACAAGCTCCTCCCTTGCTGGGAGGGGAGTGCTTTCCCTTTGTTTCCTGGCCTGTTAACTCTCTCTCGTCCTTTCTGGCTTCTTCCATCTGTTCCTAGCCCTCCTTTTCTTCCCCTTCCAAGCCGGTGAGAGGGGAGTGGGTGGCTATGTGCCTGATGTGGAGGGAGAGTGGCATTTATTGTATCAGGTGTTCAGCGAGGCTTCCACTGCAAAAATATCCTGTTCTGTTGGTGACATCCTCTGTCCCCGGAGCCCGATTCAAACAGCTCATGATGAATGAGTTGAATTTGTGCAGCCCCCACAGTGGAGCGAGACTGGGGGTGGATGTTAGGAATTATCTCCATTCCTACATACATCTCTCAAACGGCTGAAGACTCTGCTGCTTATGTCTAAAACAGGAGTGGAGAACTTGCTTTTGTATCTGTGTCTTTAAAAAGGACAAAGGATCAGGGAGACTCCTGCCCTTAAATTATGGTGGTCTTGGTCTGTGTAGACTTCTGTCAAAGAAATAGTAGAGGGAGCAACCTGAAGATACAAGGTGGTGGACTGGGTAGAGGGTGAGACTTGAAGTGACCCTTTCAGCAAAGACTGTCTGTTTACTAGGTGTCATTGGTCCTTGTCCTGTTCCAGGCCACAGGGTTGTTTCCTGTTTTTCTAAGTGACTAATACCCATGTTTGGGCTACAGAGTGTGGCTTATGGAGGCCATGTTGATCAATTGAATGGCATATTCACATTTTGCAGATAACACTCTCCAGCTGCAGACAGCCTAATAGATGGATTGTTACCATCTTCCTAAACACGCAGGGTAATGTGGAGATGAGAACTCATTCATCCTTTCCATTGTTAACTTAGGGGAGTAGGGTTCATTCGAAATTATGCTAATGCTGCTGTTGCCAAAAGTTAGCTAGACTTGTCACTGTGTGTTTGTCAGCAGATGGACTAGGAGAGGGAAAAATTCCCTCCGGGGAATAGACAAGAGAGCTGGTGCAGAACGTTTGGAGGAAAGTCTTCACAAAGACAGGGGAAAGAGAGAAGGGAAGGAAGCACTTGTTATCTTTTTTTTGATATCCTAGCTGTTTTTATGCTGAATGAGGGCCAGTTGATACTAGTCCAGGGCCTTGTTCTAACTGTGCTCCTTACTTCCTTGCACTTCCAGACCTTAGAATAAGGGCCTTATGACGGAGTGAAGGGAGTGTACATATTTGTTTTGCTGGCCAGAAGTTTTTAAGTGTGAAATGCCATCATCTTTCCAATAGTGACCGCTGGAGAAATGGCTCCTAGCTCTTTGGATGGCCTTTTCCCTTTATGTTCTCCTGGATCTTGGGTAAAAACCCGTATTAAATTCATCCCATTTCTCCTTCTTCCCCTCCCTGTAGCACCCTAAATAATTCCTTTCCCTCCTTAGTGTTTAAGCCTTCAAATATTTGCAGACTGTTGTCATGTCTCATTCTTCCTCCCCACCCTTCTTAGTTGTATCTCTTGTCTGTGTTACATATTTAGCTCTTTTAATCTTGCTGAGTAAATCAGTCCCTCTAGGCCCCAATCATTTCTGTTCTTACGAATTCCTACCAGCTTTTCTGTCTTGACCTGTCGCTGTAGTATCTAGAATAATGTCTTTTTGCTAACAGGCAGCTTTTGGCTAACTGTGTGCAAGCCAGAACTCTTCAACAGGAGGTGGATATCCTTAGGATTCAGAGGGAGAAGAGATCCAGTTGTGTGATTTTTTTTTTTTTTTTTTCTCTTTGGTTCTGGGGATGATGTGTGAAAGAGGGTGGAAGAGCTGTCCTAGTGGCATGAATTAACTAGATGTACCAAACTAGCTATGGGATCTCTACAAAACATTGCCTTTGACTCCAGTTTATGTTTGGCATGCATGTTTGGAGTAGTTTATTTTATGACAGTGTTTATACGCTGGTCATGATCACAGCCACTCTCTGAGTTTGTGTTTGAGTACAGTTTTTAATAGTTCTGGGTGTGAGGAAAGGCTTGTCTACATGTGAGGCAGGCATGGGGATGGAGGGAGTAGAGGGAGAGAAGCAAGTCTGGAGTGTCTTTCCTTTGACCTGTGTTCAGATCTTCATTCCATTTTAGGGTGATGCGAAACATCTGAAATCCTCTTGACTAGTATGAGAGAAAACACAGCCTGTTACTCCTTTGACAGTGCACTTTGGGACATCAGTGCTGGTTCTTGTGGCTGACAGCTCAGCCACAATTGTCATCTCAATTGTCTAGCAATACCTTCAACAAAGGTGTCCAAGTAGTTTAATTCAGTATTGGATCCAGTTAATTTCTTTACACTTCTAATTTAGAATTTAGCAAATATTTCCATGCTGACAAAAGATAAAGGTATTATTAAACTCCTCAGGAGAGAGAGAAGCTGGAGATTTGGGGACTGTCTCTTTTGAGCAGGTCAGAAAACAGAGGTAGCTGTGAATGTTGACAATGTCTCAACCTGAACTAATTGCTGTGCTGAAACAATGTACCCAAAGTAGCCAGTAATTTTGCTCAGTAAGGGGTACTCTCTATCACAGCCTGAGGGGCTGGCTTGTGTTCAGAAGCCGGGTATGTGATTTGGGAGAGTTAAAGCTTCCCCTCAGTTTTGGTGCTGCTGGTACTTACAGATTAACCTCCTAAAGTCTGGCACATTTGGAGATAATGTGGCAGTTAATACATTGTAGGACTAATGTTCTAGCCTGGCTGGAGGATCAGAACCTGTTTCCTGTTTGTGTGCCTTCCTCTAGCCTTGCCTGTATAAATGACAGTGCTGGAAACTCTCTATGTAGTTGAAGTGGCTGCAGAATCTCATTTTTGTTGCAGAGGGTAAATTTCAAGGCAAATCCTAAGTTTTTACCGTCTGTATGGGCCTTGCTGTAATTGTTTAGCTTCACTGGAAGCTTGCACAATCTTCATTTCACCCTAATTTCCATGCAGGAGCTAATATTGCGACTGGTGAAGAGGTGGCCATCAAACTGGAATGTGTCAAAACCAAGCATCCCCAGCTCCACATTGAAAGCAAGTTCTACAAGATGATGCAAGGAGGAGGTGAGATGAGAAGGAAAGGATGGGGCTAGGGGAGTGGTTGAAAAAGAAAATTTTTTCTGGAGGGCTTTAGAAAGGAAATTATTTGGTGTTACTTATGTTCTCAGCAGGGGATGCAGCAGATTTCCTCTGTTCTGTGGGCTTAATCTTTCTCTTTCCCCAGTGGGTATCCCCTCCATAAAGTGGTGTGGAGCAGAGGGGGACTATAATGTGATGGTGATGGAACTCTTGGGACCCAGCCTGGAAGATCTCTTCAACTTCTGTTCCCGCAAATTTAGTCTCAAGACAGTTCTGCTCCTGGCAGACCAGATGGTGAGTTTCTTTTGAAGCATTTGTGCCTACTTTCCTCTTACTTGCCTGTTTTTCTTGTTTTCTTGTTTTTCTTTCTATTTTTTCCTTTTTTCCCCTACTTCTCTCCCATCCCCTATGCTCAAGAGCTGCTGTATTCTATATTCCAGGGTTTTCATTTAGCAGCAAGTGGCTGCCAGGTTTCTATTTCTTGATGAAGCTGGAGGCCTGGAACCTATTCGCTGCTGGCTTTTTTGATCTCTACCCCTCCTTCCTTCCTCTTCTGCTCACCCTGTATTGAAATTGTGCCTGTTAGCTTTTGTGCCCATGTGGTGAATGAATGGCATCATACATGTCTTGACTCAATTGCCTATGCCCTGGGTTTAAGACCCTTAGCTTTTCTGGGCCCTCTCCTTTCCCAGCCTGGCTAAGTTTGAACATTGACTTGTGTCAATGCTGAAACTCAAAGTTTCATCTGTACCAACTTGCTTCCCATCCTTCCTTGAGTTGCTAATGGTGACCTCTCCAGATGGAGGACTGGGCTGGCACTCAGGGTTGAATTCCATCTCTATTCTTCTTTTCCAGATCCTTCTGCCTCCAGAGGGTGTATTCTTTCCTTGGCTGTCATCTCTGATATTCTTTGCAAAATGTCCCTTTCCTTGCTCTGACTGGCCACTCTGCTGGACAGAATACTTTTTTAACAGATGCAGCTATGTTAAGTTACCTTATCACTTTTCTCACTATTTGTTTTTATCTATTCCCTCTCTCCAGATTAGCCGTATTGAGTACATTCATTCCAAGAACTTCATCCACAGGGATGTGAAGCCAGACAACTTCCTTATGGGCCTTGGCAAAAAAGGCAATCTAGTGTACATCATTGATTTTGGTTTGGCCAAGAAGTACCGAGACGCCCGGACCCACCAGCACATCCCTTACCGGGAAAACAAGAATCTGACTGGCACAGCCCGTTATGCCTCTATCAACACCCACCTGGGAATTGGTGAGCTTGCTGTTGTCCTTTGAGGTGGCTTTACAAGGGGAGTGACATGTTCCTAGAAGTAGGGAGTTGGGTTCTGTGCCTGGTGTTGCTGACCTGGTTGAAATGGTGGGCAGCACTCTTATGCCAGTGTTACCTCACCTGCCTTTTGTAGGACTCTGTGCTCTTGAAGGCTGAATTTGTCTACTGGTGTGTGTTTGTGTGCTGCTTAATACAATGGGGCCTATTTAGCAGCGATGTGGTGACCTCCCTGACTTCTAACTCTGTCTTGCACAGTTTTTGCTGGCTGATTAGATATATAAAGGAGCCATTCTCGGGGACTAAGCCTTTAGGGCTACATTCAATCAAAACCTCTCATGTTGGCTCTTTTCATCTGCAATGAATCTGCAGCAGTCAGAGCAGGAGGATATGAGACCCATTCCAATACAGTCATACTCCTGTTTACCCACCACCAAGGATGGGGACAGTCATGTGCTGGAAGTGTGCAAGAAGCTGAAATAAGGCTTCCTATTCCTACTGCCCTGACATCCAGGTTTTGTGATTAAGGATTGGCTGTCATGGACCTTGAAAATAGCGTGGCCACGAACCACACTGCCCCTTTTGCCACTGAGAGAGATTGAAGCAGATTTGGAGAGACAGGGCTCTGCCCTGAGTGTCTATGGCAGGTACTGTGTGGATAAAGCTAGGCTGAGAAGGAGTGCTAGAGTTCAGACAGGTCTTACTTACCCTGGTGATTGCCATCATCCCAGGTTTTGTAAAAACCTTGTATGCATTAGTACCCTCTGCACATAAACTTCCTGAAGTCACCCAGACTCTTGTCCTGGGTGTGAGCCCCTGCCTGCTGTACAACACCTGGTTGCTGTGGGGAACAGAGATGAAAATCTCTTCCATTCCTTGTCCAGAAACTTCTCTCTGGTGTGTGACTTCTTTCCTGGGCAGACTTTGTCTATCATCAGTGTGCAGCTTTGACAGTTACTTCTGACTTGGTTCTGCTCCTGTCTGGCAAATCTAAAAAGCAGAAACTCTAGTGTTATCCTGTCTCTGGACCCAGGAAGGTAGCTGTTGTGGTCACAGCTCAGTTTGTATGTCTGTGAGACCTTCTGAAATATGTAAGCTGGTGCTTTGAAAATCGGAGCAGGAGGCTCAAACCTTTAGACCTAACAGCTTCCACAGGATTTTGTGTCCTCATTCTTCTTGGGGGAAGCTTCCCGTTCTCCCCTCTTGCAGGTGGTTTCTCAGAAATCTGAAGTCAAGACCTGTCCTGCAGAAAATAAAGCAGTTACCCAATGTCTTTCATGCTTAATGCTATAGACTGAAAATGTGTTATTTGTATTGAGAGTAGATTGTGATCTCCTGACCTCTTCATGTAGTAAAAATAATTCTTGTAAGGCTTTCCAAGTTGGTCTTCTGTATTTTGGCTTGACTTGCTTATATATAATCGTTTCTCCATTGGATTCTCAGTCAAGATTTCCATGGCCATGGTAACTGTCACAAGGAGACATGCACAAAATAATTCTCATTACTATGTCTGTCGATGCTTTTGTCTGCTCTGTCTGCATTTGTCACGAGGGGCTGAATGTCTGGCTGTAGGATTGTTTTTTTCCTGATGAAAGACTTTATTATTCATAACACCCCAACTTAGTCCTGTACTACTGGTGCTTGGTTTGTGTATCAGGGTGAACAAACAATGTCTGAACACTAATCCCAGGGCAAACTGCATATGTGATTGGTCGCTCTCTTCATGCCCTTTGCTTTGGGAAAGTCTGGGTGTGTGTTTCTCTGCACAACAGGTCTTGGGTGTATTACCTCCACGTTGCACACAGTTGCCCGGAACGGCATAAAGGTTATGCAGCTTGCCCAGAGGAAAGGGGATGGGGTGTCAGGGTTGCAGCTGGAGTTCCTTTTACTCAAGACCTTACCACAGGGCGTGTGTGTGACAGATTATGTTTGTGGATTAGCAGCGTTGCCATGGGAACCATTGCTCTAATTTTTTTTACTTTTTGGAGACTAAACTCTCATTTTTAATGTTACATTAATGTGGTCTAGGGTGTGAGAACGAACCAGGTGCTGGAGTATTCATGTGACAGGAATAGCAGATGAATAAATGCCTTTATTTGAATGTGCAAGCTAAGGACTGGGCATTCCGATGTCTGAAGGAAACACATTCTTTTCCCAGTGACCCAGGGGGAAAAAAGTAGGAGGCAAGATCGAGGAGGGTTTCCACAGCTGGAAACTTGCTGCTGGGGTTTCACTGGACTTTGCAGGCTTTGGTTCACACATTCCAGTCAATTTTCACATGCTCTAGAGATGAGAGTCCCTTGCACCTTCTGGATCTTGTAAAGTCTGAAATAGATGCCCAGGCGTGCCCAGGAGACAATCTTGGAGGAGGCCTGATGGGTTCTGTCTGGATAGCAGGAAACTCTGGGTAGTTCTTTCCCAGGCACATGTCCAAGATGGCATCAGCATAGGCTATGCAGAGCATAAAATTCTGCTCCTCCTGCCCTCTGTCGCCCAAACTAGATTTTTATATGTTTGTAAAGGCTGTTGCCATGCAGTGGGGAGAGAAAGGGGAAGTGCAATCCCAACATGTGCAAAATCAGATCTGAGTGTGTGGTGAATAAAATGCGACTTGGTTAAGACTGCTGACCCCAGTGAAGATAGCTGATTTCTGGTGAGCCCTACATAGAAGCATCATTGATTTGGATAAAATGAGGGAAGCACTGCCTTGGGGGACCAGGAGATGCTTTCCACTGCCATTAAGTTTTGTCTCAAACCTTGCATTCAAGGCGACCAGTTCTCAGTCTCCTGCCTTTGCCTAAGCACATCTTACCTAGGTTACTCACCGTCTTGCTACTCACCCCTGACTCATCTCCTTCTGAGGACCCTGCTTTGGGAAAGGTGTGAGGATGTGGGCTGTCTAAAAGCTTCTCTGGGTGTGGGAAGGAGCTAGCTCTAGATTGCTTGGGTTGGGTTTGAGGGATTCTGCTGGGTTGCCTGGGAAGGCTACCTCATGTTTCATATTGGAAGAGTTTTTGAGGGAGGAAAGGATGAATGTAGTACAAAAGGAGCAGTCCCTCATCTACTGTAGGAGAGCTGAGAAGCTGATATAAAGAAGAGAGAGGAAGTGTGATGGGGTGTCACAGATCATGATTTTAATCCTGCTTCTGGGGTGAACTGCTCTGGGCATGCATTGACGTCACTTGTGCTTCTCTTGTCAAACTGTAAAGTGAGATCTTTTGCCTGCATCCCAGGCATGCTGTGAGAGTTAGTCAATCATTGTCAAGCTTCTAAAAGTGGAAAGCAGTGACATTAAATAGTGTTTCTTTGGTGTGTAGTGGTGAACTTATTTTTTTATTAATGAATTAGTTATTCCACTTTTGCTAACATTATTTAGTAACCTGTGGCTATTGGTGTATGAGGCTGAGCAAAAAAAAAAGAAAAGGTAAAAATACATTTAGATATAGCTTGGGGATGTGAAATATTAACTGAAGATGAAGCAAAGGAATGGGATGTAGTAACTATTGTTCCCCAAAATTATCTGAGGATGATTCTTTCAGGATCTTGTAGTTAGGCTTACAAGTGACAGACAGCTACAATGTTTTGAGGCTGCTTAACAGCTGTGTTCCAACAGGTTGGGTTTTCAGCCTCTTCATGGGTTTGAATCTCCCTGAAATTGTTTAGTTGGGCTACACTGACCACATGTACTTGAGAATTGATTCTTCAGGGATGGGACACAATCAACATTCAACATTTAATAATCATGTGCTTACAGTTATTTTTCCTCAATCACAATGCTGTGTTAAGATGTAGTTAAGGTATATAAGTGAGAGAATTGCAGCCAATGTAAGTGAGGGAGTTGCAGTCAGTGGCTCATTGTCCAAGTGGAAACCAGTGATGAGTGGTGTTCCTCAGGGATCAGTACCGGGACCAGTGCTATTCAACATCTTTGAATACACGGACAGTGGTATCGAGTGCACCCTCAGCAAGTTTGCAGATGCAGTTGACACGCCAGAGGGAAGGGATGCCTTCCAGAGGGACCTTGACAGGCTTGAGAGGTGGGCCCATCCAGCTTCATGAAGTGCAGCAAGGCCAAGTGAAAGGTCATGCACCTGGGCTGGGGCAACCCCAAACACAGATACAGGCTGGATAGAGTTGCTTGAGTGCAGCCCTGAAGAAAAGGATTTGGGGGTGTCAGTGGATGAGAAACTCAACATGAACCAGTAGTGTGCACTTCTACAGCCCAGGAGGCCAACCGAATCCTGGGTTGCATCAAGAGAAGTGTGACCAGCAGGTCAAGAGGTGATTTTGCCCGTCTACTCTGCTCTGGTGAGGCCCCACCTGGAGTATTGTGTCCAGTTCTGGAGCCTTCAGCATAAGAAGGGCATTGATCTGTTGGAGTGGGTCCAGAGGAGGGCCACAGAGATGGTTAGAGGGCCGGGCAACTCACTTATGAAGACAGGCTGAAGGAGTTGGGGTTGTTCAGCCTGGAGAAGAGAAGGCTCAAGAGAGACCTCATAGTAGCTTATCAATACCTGAAGGGGGCCTATAGAAAGGCTGGGGTAGGACTATT
>VZTY01004261.1:8898-36463 GCA_013400935.1 Turnix velox
GAATGCCATTTTGTTTTTTAGAATTTTGCCTCAAAAGATAAAATTCAAATCGATTCATTCAATGAGGAATTTCAGGAGAAATTCTTATTGTTGTAGAACGCTGTTTTGTTTTCTAGACCTTTGTCTCAAAAAATAAAATTCAAATCTATTCATTGAGGAATTTCAGAAGAAATTCTTATTGTTGTAGATCAACATCTTGTTTTCTAGACATTTGCCTCAAAAGATAAAATTCAAATCTATTCATTCAATGAGGAATTTCAGAGTAAATTCTTATTGTTGTAGATCAACATCTTGTTTTCTAGACATTTGCCTCAAAAAAAGAATTCAAATCTATTCATTCAATGAGGAATTTCAGAGTAAATTCTTATTGTCGTAAGACGCCATTTCGTTTTTTAGACATTTGCCTCAAAAGAAAAAAATTAAATCAATTCATTCAATGAGGAATTTCAGAATAATTTCTTATTCAGTATCTTTCCTCAAGATCTACATCTGTCCTTTTTTTCAGTTTCTAACAGCTCTATCTGATGTTTACAAGATCCTGTTCCTAGGCTGTTGGTGGGGTTTTTTGATTTTTTTTTGTTTTTTTAATCAGCCTGGCAAGAAGATCAGAGACAAAGATTACCTTTTGTCGCCTGGTTGCTGATGGGAGGTGGATTTGATGCTGGCCTCTTGGTTGGATGAAGAGGTACAGACAAGGAGGTTTCACCATAGGGCCTCTCGGGGCTGAGGCTGCCATCACTCAGCCGACACTCTCCTTGAATGAGGTTGGAGTCTCGGGTGTACTTGCCATGCTGGAAACTCAAACCGTTGTTGTGAACTATACTTCTGTTCTCCTGAACCTTATGATTGGCTTCTGATGCACCCTCTCTCTTGATATATTTCTGAGTTTTACTTGTATCCTAGTGAAGAAAAAAAAAATTGGTAATTAGCATGTTGCAGTTACAAGTTCATTCCTGTTTTCCCCACTGTACTGCCACATCTTTGCAAAAATTATTTCAGTTCCACCAATGTCTGGCTACTTCATGATTCCATCATTTGTTTTAGTGTATGTTTTGAAAGTGAGATACAATGTAGTATTTCTCTGCAAGCTTTCATCATGTTCACTTAAGGGCAAAGCTACAAATTAATTACACATATAGAATCATAGAATAGTTTGGGTTGGAAGGGACCTTGAAGATCAAGTTCCACCTCCTCTGACATGGGCAGGGACACCTCCCACTACATCAGGCTGCTCAGTGTCCTGTCCAGCCTGGCCTTAAACACCTCCAGAGAGGGGGCATCCACAACCTCCCTGGGCAACCTCTTCCAGTGCTTCACTACCCTCACCATAAAGAATTTCTTTCTTATATCTAGCCTGAATCTCCCTTCTTCCAATTTGTATCCATTTTTTCTAGTCCCTCCATCACATATCCTATTCAAAAGTCCAACCCCTGCCTTTCTGGATGTCCCCTTCAGGTATTGAGAAGCAACTCTGAGGTCCCCCCTGAGCCTTCTCTTCACCAAGCTGAACAAGCCCAGCTCCCTCAGTCTGTAAATATTACTGTACTCCATTTCTCTACTTTTAGGGTTTAATTTGCAGTGATCAAAACCAATGCAATTGCTCTTGATTGTAATGGCCATTCAAGCTAGCCATATCATAAATCACTGGCTACTTAAACAGGCAATTTGTCTTCAATACCCAGCTGATGAGAGAGCAAATGCACAATTGAAACTGCATACTGCAAGGAGCAAAACACACTCAGATATTCTTAAGAAAAAGAAGCTGCAGAACATGCAGTCAAAACAGGGCTATTAAATAGCACTGTCTGTTTGCAACTGTAACTAATTCAATTTAATTGTTATAACACTTCTTATTACAGTCAAGTTCAGCAATACTGTTCAGAGTGTACAACACACCACCTTTCATTTATATATTCCCTGCTGAAATTCCACATTAGACAGCAGGAAGCAAAAAAAAATTCCTACCTGCTGGATGTTGAAAGGTTGTATCAGTTTGGCAGTACTTATTCCCTAAGAAATTATCTTTACTATAAATACTAACAACAGGTTGCACTTTTGTCTGGTGCTCTGGTTGGGAATAACTAAGAGGCAATAAAGTGTTTCTCCAGTTAGACTGTAGAAATTCACATTTTTTCTTATAATGTACATTTTATTTTTCAAGATACTGCCCCAAGCATCCTAATACAAGGCACTATGACAGAATCAATAACAACCAAAAACAAGTGTTGACAAAAATACTCAGTCACCAGCACCTGAGGTATCTAGGATCAGATACACTGTGTGGAAAGATGTGTCTCCACCACAGAACCTGTACTTACAACTTCACAATCCTTAACCCATAAAAATATGTTCAAAACACTTTCAGTATTGCTTTACCTGAGGGGCAATCCTCGCTGCTTCATTTAGGTGTCTAGACCATGCTGAAGTCCCCAAGTCTCTTTCCTCTTCTTTCACAGACCTACCTAAAAAGCCAACAGGCTTCAATTTTAAAATCAATCACTGGAGACGCAAATTTAATTATACATCTGAATTATTTCAAAATTTAAACAAGAAAGAAAAATACAGTGGGGAGTTATTTCTCATAGTTGTCAGAGCTGCTTAGTTCTACAGACTAAATCAGGCAAACAATCTCACAGTATATAACACTGCACATAAAGATCCATACACCACAATAAGAAGATCAGGCAAATATAATCAGTTCATAGAATCATAGAATAGTTTGGGTTGGAAGGGACCTTAAAGATCGTTTGAAAGTACTGTTGAAGGCACCTTACTTTCTTCACAATCCTTACAATTTTACATCACATCTTTGTATCATGAGAAGTTCATACAAAGCTGGACATTGGCTTTTCAGGTATTATTTATTGTTCGTATTGTTTCTATTCAGCTACAACATATGGAAAACCTATACTGACAGGCCTATAGAAGAAACATTCACATCAAAATCACATTTCCTATAAAAGCTTGCAAAATTGAATTAAATTTAAATTTGTAGAGACCAAAAGATTTCACAAAATCATCTAACAAGTTTAGATTTATGGCTAAACCAGCACTGATAACACCAAGAGTTTTAGCTGTTGCTGAACAGTGCTTGCACAGTCACAGCTTTTCTTTTCTCACTCCATGCTCTGTAGCAAGGAGCTGTGGGGCAGACTGGGAAGGGATGGGAGAACAGAACAAGTAGCTGTCTGGGTACTTAGCAGCTGGCCTGAGTCAACCCACCACAATTACAAAATGAGAATCTGTTTTTCACAAAGTCACTGAATTTCATGAGTGATTTTCTGTTTAGGGTTGGATGGTAGCTTTAGTTAGCTAGTTGGTGAGTTTTAAGGACATACAGTAGTTACCACAACTGCCATCACATTAGGCTTTCCTGCTATCCACATAGAGAAAAATAAATACATTATCAGTTCTTCAAATTAGCAGCCTATTTGTTGGTGAGGTTCCATTTGTTTCACATCAGCAAAGGCATAAAACTCTTTCATTTCCTTCTCAAGCACGAGATTTTCAAACATAATGACTCACTCTCTATTCTAAGAGCTGATTTTGATTCCTTTGAGGGGATTAGTTTTAATGTTCTGCTATCTGTCATTCCCAAAATGCATTTAACAGATGTCTGTTTTCCAGAGACATCAAAATGCCACTGACAAAAAAAAGAAGAATTACCTCTGAATTCTCCTCTTCTAAATCAGAAACTCCTTTAATGCACTACATTCGCAGCAGAATTTCAGGCCCAAAGCCAAATATGTCTTCCAAATACAAGCAAAAAAAATCACAAAGCACATTCCTATGGATATCTAGGCAACACACGTGCCATGAAAGCTACATGCCTGAAGGTTCTTGCAATCTTTTCTGAAGGAGATTACAGTTTCAATAAGGAGAATACAAACTTCAGTATAGTCATAACTTTGTCACTCTGGTAAGGACACACCACAAAACTTTCAGATGGCAACATCTGTAAGATGCAGAATCATAGAATAGTTTCCATTGGAAGGGACCTTAAAAATCATCAAGTTCCAAACCCCCTGCCATAGGCAGGGACACTCCCATTGAATCAGTCTACTCAATGCCTTGTCCAACACCTCCAGGGATTGAGGGGGGTGTGATTTAGTTTAGATACCTACCACATTCTATTGCTCTGTGGCTCTGAGATGGCTGCCTGTCTTTATGCCGACTCCTGGAGTAGCTTCTGTGTTCCTGAAGGGAAGTTCTTTTATCTGTGCAGTCTGTGCTTTGAGTATGATCTGGTAAACATGTAGTATAGTGCAATCCTGCCATAGAAAGCATGCCCTGAATAGCTTCTTCTTCTGTACTTGTCGAGGTAGGACATTCCCTAGAAAAATAAGAGGATTATTAAGCAGTTCTAAACAGAAATATCTCCCAAAGAATGATTTTTTTACATTAGCACAAAGCAGAATCATAAATGTGGGTGAAAAGTTTTAATAGAGTCTAAACAAATGCCAGTGATGTGCTTACTTTTTACTGGGAGTTTCATTTCTGGATGGCTTCTGGGTATTTTGACAAAGGTCTCTCATGACCTTAGATTCCTCTTTGAAATTTGATGTTACTTCTTGTTTCTCTTCATCACCTGAGCTTTCTGACTCCTCTGTGAAGGAGTCCTTCTGCTGAAAGGAGAGCAAACAGGATAAAGCTGAATACAGGACATGCCTCCTAAACAGAGATACTACTTCATTTATGCTAAGTAAACTATAGGTCCAACTTTCTATATATATTTATCTATTATTCTGAATACAGTTCATTTGAGTGTAGCAAATGAGATGCTACACATCCAAATTTTGAAACTCTGTTAAGTGCAAGCTCCAGCAATATGGAAAGCACCTTTGAGATTCATTTTTTTCACAGAAAATACTACACATTGAAGCTTGCACAGATCCCCTTAAAGCAAATATTGGTTATTCTTATCTTCGGTATTCAAAGTAGAGAAAAAAAATAGGGAAGTGTGATTCCAAACCAAATTTGATGATTACATATAATGTTCTTATGCAACAGAATTTGCAAGAGCAGCTTGTTAACCTCTTACACTTAGAAAAGTGACACAAGCAGGCAATGAAATTATCAGTCAGTGTTAGCAACAAAGATATTCTCTTGTTTTGTTCATGTTTTCTTTAGTGAAATATTAAAACATTAAAAAAAAGGTTTACGGAGTCAAGATGGTTAATTTTGGATATAATGATAACAAAACACAAATTTAAACACATTGTTAGAAATTAAACAGCAGAGAATATAGAAAGAACTAATAAAGAATGTGGCATTAATATAAAACATTCCAGTGAATGACACAAAGTCATCCAAAACTAGCTACATTCTCCTGTAAGGAAGAAATAAACCACTCCTAAATAACTACTGATTCCCTATCTTAAAAATTGAGCTGAAGTTGCTGACAATGTTGTTTAGCAAATCAGAATAAATCATGAATGTTCTTATCACTTATCCCAACATGTAGGTAAGGTAATGATGGAAGATAATAAATACTAAAGGTAGATTTTGACCATGGAAAGAGGAATTTGAAGATGTCTCGTAAATTCCTTTTGGGCTGACTGAAGCATTAGCTTTCTAGAAGCTCAAACCAAAAAATCTGAGGTAATCACAGCACCCTAATAGCATTTTACTGCTATTGCTATACAATTAGTAGACCAGAGCACAAGTTTGCAAGGGAAAAAAATAATAAAAAAGATTTGTATATGCATATGAACATTTCTAAATACCAAAACTTGTATTAAAACAGCTGTAAATATGCATGTATATATGTGTGGATTATGTTTTTATTCTATTCAGTTGTAATCACTACAACCTAGACACTAAATGGAAGATTTACATTAACTTCCAAGAGGCTAAAACATCTAAATAAGGATTTAGTGACTTCAGCTTCATTTCAAATCTGAAAGCCTCTAAAACTGTTTCCACTTAACCAAGGTCTAAAATGAAACTGTATGATAGAAACTCAATTCTAATGATGAAATTCTTATCTATCACTGAAGAAGTGAACCAAACAACTAGGATCTGTTTTAAGAATTTGCATGTTCCAGAGAATGACAAACCCTTTGCCAGTCCCACAGACAATAATAACATTTCTCCTAAGGCAGTATCTCTCATATTTTTTCTCAACATTAGAGCAAATGAAGAATGAAGCAGAACTCTTTCATCTTAATTAATCATTTACTTGATATTCATTAATATAGTCATTAGAATTAGTTATAACTAAAAATATACTTGATATTAATTAATAGCCTGATCTATTAATGTGAACAAGAATTAAACACTTTGTTATTGCTCTTTAGCACTAAATTTGACTTGATTAATCTGAAGCAAGTGAGCAAGATTATTTAATGGCTTCAATTAACTTGTGTGACTTTTTCTAGCTCCATACCTGTGTAGTGCAATCAGGCTCAGACTCTTCTGAATCAGAAATATCAGAGTACTCTGAGGATCCATTCCTGAGTTCTGATTTCACACTTTCGAAGAACACTGAGGAAAAAAAACCAAACAAACAAAAAAAAAACCAACTCAGCAGCTATTACACAGAATATTTAACAGCTATTTTTGAAGCAAACAATAAAAATGTTTAGTCAGCAAAGAACAAGGAAAATATTTTTAGATTTTAATAGTCTGTGAACAAAAGCTCATCCAGAGACTGATCTGGCTCACAAGTCATGTTTGCTCAGAATTCCAGTGAGTTTCCTGCAGCTGACCAAGAGACTACTCAATGATGAAGCCAGGAGAAGTAATTTGTAGTAGAAGAGCATATATTATTTTCTCCCCCCTTAAGCATATACTCCACAGATGGCATCTTGGGCAATTTCTGCTTCTGTATTTATGCTGGAGTCAGAGAAGCAGCTACAGGAAAAGGTTAATTAGAAGTAATCTTCAATGTTATTCTCTTAGCCTCTTTGAACCTTGAATTTCCTTGCTTAAAAGCAAAAAAAGCAAAATCAGGCAGTCCAAGGAAAACAATTTAAAAGGAAAAAAATTATTGCATTACTTGCAATTTTACTTTTACATAAAAATTTATTGCATATTCTGTTTTGTCCTACTATAAAGCTGCCAGTCAGAGATACATTGCAGAACTGTTAAATAAAATTAAATTATTACTGCGGTGATACACGATATACTAGGCATTGGTTTTCAACACAGAAGAACCTGAAAAGGAACAGGAGGAGAGGAAATACCAACCTAAGAAATGCTTTTCTGCTAGTAGTAAGATAAAGTACTAATCAGAGAATGCAGTGTCACAACAAACATCAAAACCATTGACATATGACAAAGCAATCAATCAAATTCAGCCACCTAGTCCACATGGTTAACTTTTCTAAGTGGAGAAGCAACTCAAGCACAAAGTATCTGAGCAGCTTAGAGTATCTGTACTCTTAAAAGATTGCATATGTCTCAAATAATCATGAGCAGAAAAAACATTTGGATGTGTTTGAAATCCAAGGCTCAGTGGGCTATATACCCCTACCACAGAAATCTTGCTCAAGTATGGATTTGTGAAAGATTAATATGCAGTTTAACTAGTTAAAAAGCAAAAGCTCATAAATAGGCATCAAACACATTTCAAGGGATATTATTAATTATTGAAGATTGAAATTATTTTTAGAGTCAGACAAAAGCTAATAATGAGATAGGTTATCAGAAAGTGAATAAAAAAATGAGCAGCTGGAACCAAAATCTACAGAAGACTGGTTAAATTTAAGATAGTATTAGGGAGAACTGTGAAAAATATCCAAATATAAGAGCAAAATTAATGTATACCAAGTTAAGCTAAATTATACTCCATGTGTGATAATAAAATTAATATTCCAAATTACTGTAGCTCAAAAAATCCCAAGGGATTTCTGATGACAACTCAAGCTCTGGCTCATTTCCAAAATGCAAACAATATTCTAGGATAAGCAACAGCACAGAAAATATTACCATTATATACCTTGAAAGAATTTTCCTTTGGACTAATAAGAAAAAAAATTGCTCAAACAGTTGGAGACACTTTAGATGAAGGGGCAAGAACAACTAGGAATATCTAAATATACTCACTCGTGGAGATTTAAAATCTTAGGCAAAAATTAATGCATAAATAATGAACCACAATTTAAAATAAACAAGGTTCACAAAGATTGCTCAGAAATTTTAGGTTTTTTCTCTCCTAAGGAACTGGAAAACTATTAAACTGATAAATCTATAAAGAAAAAATTAGAGTCTTTCTGTAAGAAGGCAAATGATTCAGCAGGAACAGGACATACATAATTAGCTATATACAGGCAACATTAGGATTTATAAAAGGAATGAGAAATGGTCTCATATTTCAGAAGACTTCTTGCCTACCCATAACTGGTGATAGCCTACTAATAAGGACAAATGATTTATCTGTCTTCTCTCCAGTAAAATAAGATAGACTGAACATCCAAAGCCACCTCACACTACTGAGACAATTCATGGTTCTTTCAGGGCTGGGTAGCTGCATATATGACATAATACACTGTATGAGTCTAAGGTCTGGTTTAGTTTGGCTCTCCTAACACTCTTACACACAGCCAAACCTTTGTAAATTTTCACTACTTCTATTTTGCAAGCTCTGTGCAAAGCAGTGGGAGAATAATTCCCCCGTTTTCCTTCACCCTTCCTTCATACTTCTCTTAAATATGTATGTGGGGAAAAAAAAAATCCCTTCTTGCACACACAAGTTTCAGACACATTTACTGACCTTCACAACACATCATGAATTATTAGGACCCCTCATCTCTTTAAATTTGAATGTAATTTGTAGCTGATCTTTAAAAAAAAACCCTAAGTGTTCAATTTGGGGTTTGCTTTTCTTTGTTGGCTATTTTTCTGAGTTACATTGGTAGTTACTATTATTACTTTACAATGAACCAGTTTATCCTCAGATAAAAGTTATGGCTCTTGTCTGCTTCCAGATGCTGGGAGGAATATGCTAGAAATCACATAAATGAAAGTGATTGTTACCTATAAGACCTCATTAAGCTACTGTGAATTCAAAAACATACCTTAAATCACTTTCCCTTCATTCACACAACGTTCCTTGCTCCATTAAGCACAGCATTTGATTTTTGTCTCTCTGACAAGACTGGGTCATCATTCAGAACCAAGATCTTGGCAGGACACACAAAGCTCTAGAGGCTTGATCTGTTTAAAGGCATTTCTCTGTGGGCATTGCCCCTTGGACTAAGTCCCATGAAGAACAATGGAAGGTGGCAGCTGTTATACAACCAGCAAGTTCCTTTCATGGAATTCTCTGCAGAAGAGTCACTTCTCTCTCTGTAGACCTTCATTTAAAGCTAAATAATCATATGTAGGTGATCTTTAACAGGAAAGCTGGAAAACTCTCACGATTCAAGTAAAAACATTCATGAGAATCCTCAATCTCTGGCAGAACAATCTCAACATTCACATTTAGTTCTGAGAATGTTTCTTTTATTTGTAAACACACTACTTCATTCATTCTGCATCAAGTAACAGCAATAACTGAAGAAAATCTACCATTCCCCTGTATTATTTAATCATAGAATCATAGAACGTTCTGGGTTGGAAGGGACCTTAAAGATCAGCTAGTTCCAATCCCCCTGCCATGTGTAAAACTCAGTTTAATTTACTTAGTTCAATTTTCTGAATGGTAGGCACTGGAAGGAAGTTTTGGAGATGTTCTAGTCCAAAGCAGAATTACCCAGGACAGGTCTGAAAGTGGAAAACCACCACAGATGCCTAAACCTTCATTCAAGCTGTCTGTCCCCAAGAGGGAACTCTTTCATGTGCAACTTTTTTTTTTAATACAGTCTTCTGTGACCTTTGGAAGTACAGTCAACATTGACTACACACCACTTTGTTAACAAAAATAATTCAAATCTTCTCTCCAGGCTGACAAAAGGCTCAAATGTTGTTACAGAATGTTGTGCATGAAACAAAGGGAATGGCAAGTCCCTAGAGGAGTCTTGTTATCTTTTAAGTGCTGACCTCAGTTTCCTAATACATGCCCTCTGAGCCCTTGAAAGCTCTGATGTGAAAGGATGTGACTTTTATAATTAAACAGAAAGCAGAAGAGCTATGTCAAGGACCAATGTGTCACTGCACACAGGTAGTGCTATTAAAAATAGGCACTGAAAATAGGCATTCAATATTCATGCTTTACTAACAGACTGATCAGCACTGGGGAACACTTGGGAGGAAGGCTTAAAGCTACAAGACAAAATATTAAACTCATAGCAAAACACAACTTAATGTATTGAATAGTGAGGTTAAATGTGTTTCACACATAACCTAAATTCTTCCCCAGCCTTGCATACATTGAAAGTGAAAAGATTTTACTAAGTTATCTTTGATCACTTGTATAAAATCCAGCCATTAATTAGCAAAACAAAATAATCACGTGATGGAATACATAATCACCAAACATAAGAGAAAAGGAAAATTAAGATAGGCTTGAAATTAGCTGTATGTGACAAACTCTCATTCTCTCCAGGGAATGATGTGATGAACTGAAGTACATCAGCCAGGAAAAATGAATGTTCTAACATTCTTACATTACTAAACAGACTAAAAGGAACAAAGTACTCATCTACAACACCAATTAAACCTCTACTCTCAAAAATACTGTACACAGTACTCACTAACATAAAAGAGTGAATTTTACTTTCCAGCTCTATCCTGTTAGATTCTTCAGTGGAGAGACAGCACCTGACAAATGTGTTGTTGCAACTGGTGATGTTACTTCTATCATCTATTAGTAGTTTCTCCTCTTTAAACTTTGGTAAAATTTCAGTCAGACTTTATAGTAGTCAGACCCTATTCAAAATTACCACAATGTTCAACTGACAGGACTTAGAGACAAACTTACTGTTCAGTGGTTTCTGGGCATCTGCATTCCCTTCTTCAGATCCTGATGGCTGCTCTTCTACCTTGACAGCTGTCTGTTTTGACCTTGTCCTGTCATCTTCATCTTCACTATCTGCTGTGTAAAGACTTCGATCTGTAAATGGGCGTCTCTCATCTCTGTCTCACAGGGAAAAAAAAAAATTATTCTTACAATCCTGAATTAAATACCTGAATGAAACATTTAAAATACGCTTTCAAAATACAACATTTCTATGTTCACCTCGAAATTTCTAATTGTATGTATTCCCATTTTACTCTATGTACAATTCTCATTGCCATAAAAAAGGGTAAGTTCTACACCAGGATATTTTAATGACTCTAATAGATGGATACAGAACAAGTATTTCTACTTTGAAGCATGAATCCAACTGAGCAACTAAATGAAATGCTGTAACAAAGGAACATGCAGCCCTTTGCTTCCTAACTGTGGTTCCACTAGGGGACAGCAGATACAACAGACAACACATACTTTCTGCATTTCCAACTCAGATCTTACCGGGAAATGGGAACCTAGTGCTCAACCAACACAAATGTTATGAATTATCAGCACTCACCAAACCATAATGATGAGGAAAAAATCAACATTCTGTACCTTATTATTCTTCCATTTGACAGCAGAAGGCGAAGATCATTGTCCTTTGTCCGCCATTCAGGTACTGTGGAAGATGGCTGAAAGGGTTTGTTAAATCTCCCATTCAGTTTCGAGCTTGTGGTATCCTAAAAAAAGTAAAATTCAGTGTTCCTACTGTTTATTCCTACAAATTCAATTGTTTTTCTGCATTTCACAAAAGCTTAAATTCACAACCAGGATGGTTACCTCACTGATAATGAACTGGGGAAAAAAAGTAGAAAAAAATATTTAATGTAAAAACAGCAGACTCCATCTTCCTCCTTCCTTCTATACTCTCCTGAAGAAACAAACAACTAAACTTCACTATCAAAGTCCTTTCATGTTTCCTTTAGGGAATCATCAAAACAAAAAAAATAAATACCAACAGAGACAGGAAAGTCTAAAGTTGGACTGGAACTACTAAGTTATTTCCTGAACTTGTATTTGTCCCTGAAATTAGTATCATGAAAATGATGAGTAGGACAAAAAGATATCAATAAGGGAAAGTACTATGCCAGAAGCAGAACCTGTTTAACTCAGAGCAATTAACATACAGACATACACTCTGAGGCAATCAACAATATACTAATGTGTCAAACAAGGAACACCTAAAATAGTTTTTTTCCAAATGAATACTGGTAGTAAGCAATTTTATACCACATTAAGTGATAACTGTGTTTTTAAATTGTTTGTAGCAATGCACAGGGTAACTATTTACAGTAAATTTTAAGTTCAACTTCTTGTCTACAAGCTTTAAATCAATGTTGCTTGTTCATAGAATCATAGAATAGGATCATAGAATAGTCTGGGTTGGAAGGGACCTTAAAGATCATCGAGTTCCAACCCCCCTGCCATACACCTGAAGGAAGGGATGCCATCCAGAGGGACCTTGACAGGCTTGAGAGGTGGGCCCAAGCCAACCTCATGAAGTTCAACAAGGCCAAGTGCAAGGTCCTGCACCTGGGTGGAAGCAATCCCAAGCACAGACACAGGCTGGGTGGAGAGTGGCTTGAGTGCAGCTCTGAAGAGAAAGACTTGGGGGTGTCAGTTGATGACAAACTCAACATGAGCCAGCAGTGTGCACTCACAGCCAAGAAGGCACCAACCAAATCCTGGGTTGCATCAAGAGGAGTGTGACCAGCAGGTCCAGAGAGGGGATTTTACCCCTCTACTCAGCACTGGTGAGACCCCACCTGGAGTTACTGTGTCCAGTTCTGGAGCCCTCAACACAGGAAGGACATTGAGCTGTTGGAGAGGGTCCAGAGAAGGGCCACGAAGATGATCAAAGGGTTGGAGCAACTGCCCTATGAGGACAGGCTGAAGGAGTTGGGGTTGTTCAGCCTGGAGAAGAGAAGGCTCAGAGGGGACCTCAGAGTAACTTCTCAGTACCTGAGGGGGTCCTACAGAAAGGCAGGGGAAGGAATTTTTAACATAATATCGGATGGGAGGACTAGAAACCATGGATATAAATTAGAGGGGGATAGATTTAGACTGGACATAAGAAAGAAATTCTTTACAGTGAGGGTGGTGAAATACTGGAACAGGTTGCCCAGGGAGGTTGTGGATGCCCCATCTCTGGAGGTGTTCAAGACCAGGCTGGACAGGGCACTGGGCAGCCTGGTCTAGTGGGAGGTGTCCCTGCCTATGGCAGGGGGGTTGGAACTCGATGATCTTTGAGGTCCCTTCCAACCCAAGCTATTCTATGAGCAATCAGACTATTGAGTCCTCTTTCCTGGCATCAGGATGCAGAGTCAGAGGAAATAGGAACATGACAGAAAAACAAGGCTAATGAAATTACAGTAAATGAACTACACGAAACAGCTATCTAAGAGCACAGTGAGAAGCAGTATGACTCAGAACCTCACCAAATTAAGGCTTTGCAAGCTTCCTTTTCTTCACAGAACTGATTCAAAGTAATACTTGATAGGTAATGAAAAAACTGTACTTGAACTAAGCAGCAGATTCATGGCACCTTCTTAAACGAAAAGCACAAGGGACCTCCATTAAAAAAAAAATTACCAAGGAAAAGAGAAGTTCTTGTCAGCAAAACTCAAAAGAAAAAAAAACAAAGTTCAAACCGACCCATGTCTCACATACCAAAAAGTAGCAACCTGTATTCTTCTACATGTTCAAAGCTTTTGCCTTGCAATAGTGATGAGAAATCTGTACTGGGATTGGTTATTCTTAATAACTTAATACTTGCCTCCTCCCATGGTGACATCTCCAGCCTTTTCAGTACCTCCCTAGTGTGGAGTTCCAGGATGTCCAGATTAGAAGGAGTTTTGGTAGAATGGTCTCTCAGTTTCCTCACCCTTCGTCTGGAGTGGTGAGGGTAAGTTGTCTCATGTGAAGACCGTGAAGTTGAACACACACCAAGAATTCCCTGAGTTTTAACTAGTTTGCTGTTTTCCTCCTTTAATTAAAAACATGGGTTTAAGAATAGTCTCAGATGAATCATCTAATTAAATCATCTAACAAAATGTGAATTACACAAATAAATTTGATAAAACTTTCTAGAAAGACTAGGTATTTCCTACAGGTTTGATGAATAAAGCTTAGTTCCACTGCACCTCTTTCCAATTTGGGACCTTGAAACTCCCCCATACTAGTAGTGTTAACTACCAAAAGTGAACACCAAATCATAAGGTTTTATTCATGAAGTTAGACATGTACTGTACCCAAAAGAACTCATTCCTCTTCAGTTCTAAGAACTGTTCTCTTTTGAAGAATCAATATTAATTAAGGATTAAATGTACACAATGCCTGTAGAGGAGGCAAAAATAGCTTGGAAAAAAATTGACTACCTAATAAATGGGGACAAAATGCAAGGGAAAAAAACCAAACAAACAGTTGGAGATAACAACTGGACCAGAAATAACAAGCCATGGGGTGGATGAATGAAATACAGGCAGAATTTCAAGTTAACTCACAAGTAGTTATAAGTGAAAGCATTTTTAAACACCAACCTACAAAAAATTCACCACTTTAAGTAGATAAAACATCCCTTCTATAAATGTCCTTTATCTGAAACACCCACAGCTTCATTTTCACAACAGTTTTTCTTGATCTTCTATTATTATATAGACATTAAATAAAGCAAAAGGTGAATACACTCAATGAGAAGTAAAACTACCACAGAATTCCCCAATTCAAAGACTTTTTTTTTTTCTGTTTGTTTCCCTGCAGGCTTATGCAGAGTTGCCTCTGTTCTTACCTCTACAGAACGAATCACTTTTGAGAGCTCTTTTATGAGATGTCCAGGCCTAATGTTGTCTGGAATTTCAAAGGCATGCTCTGTTACAAGCTGTATACACAGGAAGAAGAGAAGATATTTAATTCATGTGTTTTAGATAAAAGCAGGTGTCACATAAGATAAACAAATCCACAGGTAAAAACTGAAAGAGGGGAAAAAAAAAAGACAAACTAATTTATGTCATAACTGCAAACTGCCAGGAACAGGGACACACACAAGGAGTGAAGCTTGCAGTTCAAGCCCTAGAAGGGAGCAGATATGCTTCATTGTTTTTAAGAATCCACAGAAGAAGTAGCATAAAGCCATACTGACAAATACTAAACTGCTTTTGCCCCTCAGTAATCAATCTTTTTTTTCCCCTCTTTAGTACAGACTATACAGTGTCACACTTCAGGAACTCATTACAATCATGACCTTCAAAAAGACTGAAGAGTAAAAGAATTTTTACTACAGCAAATCAGGAACTCTAATCTGTAAGCGGTTACAGCTAATTACACATCTACCTCACACATAACTTCCAAAAATTTCTCTCTTAGCTTACTTAAAGCCTAGTAGGTTGTAGAAAGTGACCTAGAAATATCATTCCCTATGAAACCATTTAGGAAGCTGTAACAATTTATGTTCCTTTTAATCCTAGAGAGATTTTCTTTACATAAAACATCAATCTGAGTATGTCCAAACACTCTACGGTTACAGCTAATAAAAAATGTTTCATATTTTATATGTACAGTTTAGGTGTTCCTCAGAATGCTTAAAGAATTAGAAAAAACAGCACTCACACATGGACAGGAATGACTGACATAAATAGCAGTATCCCTTTAATTGATTATTTAAATGGAAAAGTATTCCACACACACTTCCAGCTACCCACATTTCAAAAATGAGATTCAGCAGCAGCATTATTGCTTGAAGCAATTTGATACCATATGTGCATTTCATTCAACCTGGCTTCCTCCTACTCATTAAAACAAATGTTCTTTTGCCACCCCCCAAAAAAAACCCCATATAGATGTATAACCATGCTATGATCATTCATGTTAGTGTCATTAATTTCACAGGGAAGATGAAACCAGCTGCTTTTACCCATTGTTCATTCTCTGAATGCACCACCTCTACATACTCACACTTGGGAACAAGGCAATAATAACACCAAACTGGGCAATTTTCCCAGTAAATTACTGGTCATTTTAGGACCATTCAGTGCTTTCTACTCAGGGGCTTCACTCTCCCAAAAGCTTTCCTGTTCATAAACATTTAAAGAGGAATTGACAGATGCCATCCTCCAAAACATTGACTTCAAAGTTTCTCTAGCTTTACAAATACTGAAATCTTCCTAATAGAAGCATTGTTTATATCAAAAGCATTATTTTGCCAACATGATTTATAATTAACTCTTTGAGCAAAGTCAAGCTCACTTGCTTGACACTATAAAAGATATTTATTTACACCAAAGTTTTCTCAACCAAGGTGTGGAAGAGTAACTACTGAAAAAAAATAATAAAAATCCATTCAAGCAACTCAAACATGTAATCAAGTTCAAATGGGAAGACAGACTAACCAGTAGAAAAGAGTGGGCAGGAAATACAAGTACCCACAGCTGCCATGTTTGAGTTATTATAATTCTTAAATAATTCACTTTTAAGTTGTCTGGAAAAGGAACAGAACTTAGAAACTGTCTTGTACTTGGGAGAGCAGCAGCAACTAAATGGCATAAGTATGTCAAATGTAAATTGCAGGTAAAGGAAATAATGAAAGAGTCATGATTCATTCATGAGTTTCAAGGAATGGTTTTGCAAATATATGGAGGAAAAAAGAAACTTCTCTTAAATCACAAGACAGATAACGGAAGTCCTGCCAGGTAAATGAATCCACCTTTCTTCAGAACTAGCATCACAATAAAAGTATATCAATACTTAACCACAGACACAAAAAATAAAGATAAAATAAAGATAAAATAAACTCCACATCCTCCCCTCCTTGTTTTTCATTTACAACATCTGTCAATAGATCTTTTGAAAATACAGAACAGCTGCCCAAAGTAATCTTATTTGGACAGTAAGTACACAAAATCAAACATCTGAAAAACTCAATTTTACACTTGTTGCTTCTGCAAGCTGGAGCTAAAATCCAAGAGCTCAGACAGCTGGAGAGGTTATCACTATTGCAGGTATCAACTAAGCTGCAGACTGTAGTAAACACAGGATACATGTACTGATAGAAGCCCTGCACAAAATGAACTGAGGTCAAGACACAGAACTCAATCTCCACTCTCAGCATCTCATACTTTTTTTGTCACTCTAAGTGTCATAGAAACAAAGCTGAGTTTGAAATCCTCCAGCAAGTAGTTAAAAATAATGCAGTGAAATAATTCTTGAAAAGGCACGCTCCATGATACAAATGTGAAACCTCATGACAAGCTTCTCATTTGGGGTGTATTTGCCTGTCAGATTCTCAGGATGTGCCTGAATTTGGCAGATGATACACCAATGTACAAAGCTCCTCCTGTTTTTAGCTGCATACAACTACATCCCTATCAGGCATGTGGCCTGCTACAAAGAAAACATCACAGCTCACCTAGGAAGTAGTAGCTAGAAAAGATAAATGCAAAGTACAAAACATGATGGACAATATGGTGACTAGGCCATCAGTACTGTGCTGTACTCTCCTCACAACTGAAGTGTTTGTGGTTTGGGAATACTCACAACAAGTCTTCTCAATGAGCACCCACAAGCAGCACATGCAATTAATTTTTTTCCCCACAGAAAAATGAGAGACATATCACATTCACATTCTAGATGAGGTAAGAATTAAACTACTCTGTGAGTTACTAGAGAGTACACAAATGATAGAATATTACTCTACAGAAATATAGAACAAGGATTTACACAGGCTGTGTTTGATCTCAGTTATCAGCAGTGTCATCAGAATCACAGAATAGTTTGGGTTGGAAGGGACCTTAAAGATCATCGAGTTCCAACCCCCCTGCCATAGGCAGGGACACCTCCCACTAGACCAGGCTGCCCAGTGCCCTGTCCAGCCTAGTCTTGAACACCTCCAGAGATGGGGCATCCACAGCCTCTCTGGGCAACCTCTACCAGTATTTCACCACCCTCACTGTAAAGAATTTCTTTCTTATGTCTAGTCTAAATCTATCCCCCTCCAATTTATATCCATTGTTTCTAGTCCTCCCATCCCATATTATGTTAAAAATTCCTTCCCCTGCCTTTCTGTAGGACCCCCTCAGGTACTGAGAAGTTACNCTTATTATCCAAGCCACGCGTGCAGAGACAGCTTGGATTCACACATGGTTTAGCAGCTTAAGTGCAACATCTTGTAAATACCACTGCACTGCTCATTATCTAGCTTTTATCCAGAGTAGCACAGACAAAGGGATAATGAAGAATCAACTGACAAGGTGTTACAGATAACCAGCAAAGGCTCACCTAGATTCAGTATTGAAACACAGGCTTGACTCCAGCTCATTCCACACAGAGTAACCACCTTCAGATTTATACCTTGTGTTCAGTTCACTATGTTGGGTGCAGCATTATGCAAATTTCCTATCTGTTGTATAATAACTTCTCTTAAGAGGAGAATGTGTGGGCAGAAAGACCAAACAGATCTCCAAGAGCCAGTTCAAGTCAGCCTGGTTAGCAACAAACCAGAATTACTAAGCCCAGTCAGAACCAAACTGCCTGTCAGTGAACAGCATAGGTTCCAAGAGAGCTTATTAGCTCAGGCACATGAAAAAACACATGGAGTCTGGCCAGATCCACAATTAAGCTTTCCTAGAGAGAGTACCAGCAAAGCCAGCATAGGCAACACATTTATGATATTACAGTCACCCAATGTTCAGCAGGGACAGCATTCAACTGAACTGAATATCCTCGTATCTGATGCTAAATTGACTCCTCAGCAATGCAAGTGTAACCCAAATGTGCTCTCCAAAGCCCTGCTATTAATGAAAAATGCTAAATATCAGGGCATTCTATCCCTCCATTGCCTCAGACTAAAATGAATCAACTGAATAAACAGATCTCTTAGAAAAAAACCTACTTATTCAGTTTATCTGCTAGCATTCTTATCCCATCACGAGCTGAAGCAGGATTCTACCTCTATCAGCAATGATACAAGAGCTTATTTAATTGGTCTAAATCAACTTCATTATCACCATCTAAAATTGTAATGATTATTCTTCCCCAGAGCAGCAGTACATATTCTCTGTACAGTCTTTCAGTACTCACTAACAGATAAAAATAATCTTTAAAAGGGCACGGGCCTTCATTTATTTTTAAATCAAAGTAGAACTCGTCAAAAATAGAGAAGAAAAGCTCTTATACTTACTTCTTTTTTCATCCACAATTTTAAAGCAGTAAGTAAAGCCTTCACTCCTTGCACTAAATAGCTTGGAGGCTGGAAACCATCTTCCTTCAGTTCTGAAAAGGATAGAGATACCAATTCAGAAACACACTAACAGTGAAAACAATAGAATAATACCTACCCTACAGCAAATGAAGTTGCCATTATGCAACAACACTGGAAAAGAAAACCTGTGCAAGTAAATGAAACATGACATCCTGTATGTGTGTGCACATTGTAACTTAAAAAAAAAAAAACAAACCAACAACNTTCTGAAAAGGATAGAGAAACACACTAACAGTGAAAACAATAGAATACCTACCCTACAGCAAATGAAGTTGCCATATAAAAATAAAATAATAATATTCAGGAGAGAATACCTGAAGTTCACAATTAAAATGGAAGACCACCAGATAAAAACCAATTCCACAGAAACAAGTGTCCTGTCTTCCTTAAATGAGGTCTTTTCAGATAGTGGCAAATTAAATCCTATTTGGCTTGTGGAATAGTTACATCGTGCAAGAACATCAGATAGTTTGTCTTGATAATATAAAATATTTTCACTGAGCAGATACATCACTCCCATCAGATGAAAGACACTAATAAAACTGTTCAAATCCACCAGCATACTACTACAAACATTACCTTTTGTGCAAATACATTGGCACAGCACAAGTTACTCTACAATCCTTCAATCCACTAAGGAGTTTTAAGAAATATCATTTCCTAAATACTAAATATTAAATTAAAATTTCCTATTTACTAAATATTAAGGAGTTTTAAGAAATATCATTTCCTAAATACAAACAGTAGTGGATCTAGAACTGTCACAGGGCAGCATTATAGTAAAATCTTGACAATAACTAATGAAACTCTTCAAAAAAAAAAAAAGAATTCAGTTGTAGTTTTCCTCTGTTCTCACCACAATATTATTTTCTCCATTATCAATTTAAAAAGTCATATGTATATACACACATCTATACTAAATACATACAAACACACCCCCCTACATATGTCTTAAAACAAGCTTTACCTTTCAATGTTTCCAGTAAGTTTTTGGCCACAAACCAACAAATGGCTTCAAAGAAAGGAAATTTGAAAAGATCTGGGGTTTTTAGCCTCTTCTCCATTTCATAACACCTGAATAAGTACAAAATATCACAAAATGTGAATACTTTAATGATCAAATTCATTATTCAACTATCATTAATCGTTCAGGTTGACACAACACCCAAATTAAGATAAAATAATCATGGCCATGGTAAATGAAAGTAGTACTACATCATTAAATCCCAACAAGACTGAACTCTAGACTCATTCAGGCTTTGATCTTACCAAGTTTGACTGCAGTACTTCTAAGAATAAAACTAGGATAACAAACCCAACGTGCAATCTTTTAGCAGATGGAACTTTATCAGGATTCAACTGTATTAAATAAAAACATTATGTTTAGAAGACAGCTCCACATCTTGGATAAAAACTAACTACTGCTGCCTTTAGAGCAATGCTGACTTGAGGATAGTCATTCACTATGTTGCACACCTGGGCTTGCTCAGTTCTGTCTCACTTATACTAATCTCCAAGATTTCCTCTTTATTTTTTTTTTCTTTATTGACTTAAATTCTTGCATACCCTTCACATTGCTTTTGAAATAAATCTGCAGGAATGAAGTAACACTGTATGTTTGATACAGTATAACTGAAAACACTGCTATCAGCTGAGAGCCTGGTTTGATCCGGGTTAAGAGCACAAAGAAAAACATCTACTAGAAAATTATCCTATTTACTGATGAAAAAGTATAGGAAGAGCTGAGACTAACCTGAGCTGCATGCCAATATTGAGGTTGTGCAAAAAGTTTCCTCCAAATGCCATACAATCCTGAGATGTGAGCACGGCGTGAATCCAGCCTGAAATGACAGATTCCAAAACTTCATACATAAATAAATTATCCTAAAGTTGTTTTAAAAATGCTGTATCCAGGGGGAAAAAAAATGTATTCTGTGCTGGGAACAAGTAATCTAAATTTTAACAACACTCACACATTCTGAAGTCTAGTGTGACTGCAGTTTTCTAAAGGAATTAATTTTAAGACATTTTTAAATGGGAAAGATGGGATATGGAAGACTGCTAGTGATTTGTCAAGTAAAAATTCCCAAAAGCTTTCTCTCCAATAAACAAAAACAAGCAAGCTGGGATAAGACTAAACATACTCAACAAAAGATATAAAGTCATAACAATAATACAGAAATTATATAACTTTCAATATTACTTAGTTTCTTATCTTCCTTAACCAGATCTTTTCAGAATGGCAATTGCCTGAAATGAACAGTTATCTAAAATTGAGCTGTTTGCACAACGTAAGATCATTCAGTAACACTGAAGTTTCTCAAATAGGAATTCAGAAATTCCATTACTAAACACAGTCATCTCATTCCAGTCACATTACTATCAGTATAAAATCTCTTCTTGTCCTTGTAAGCCCCACTACTCAACACAAAGTGTTGGGCAACATTATCAGTCTAATTGATTACTACTGAATACTTTCAAGTTCACAAAACAAAAGATATTATCTTCTCAATAAAAACCACTTCAAAATATATACAATGCAGCTTTAATGTGAATAAATTACAAATAGTGTTTGTTCTCTCAATCTTTTTTCATGGTTTTGCATCCACACAGGTGATCTTTTGACAAAAGATCATGTTTACAGATTGCCTCGTGGTTTGACTGGGTGCAGGCAAGATACACACAGAAAGATCCTCAACTTAAGGCAGTATCCAGCCAAATACAAGGAACTACGTATTGCAAACTACCATTAAATCGATTTTTATTTAAGAACATCCAGTTCTAGATCTTCTTGTACCAGACATAAAAAGAACTGAAGCCTAGCAACCATGTTGACAGCAGCATGTCTACTGTAGAAGTTCACATCGTGCTTTTTGTAATAATTTTGCTTAGTAGGTCTTAAAAATTCAAAAGCTGAAAAATTAAAGATGCTAAGGTAAGAATTCATTCTGTGAATCTATCAAATGGTGAACAGTGTGTGTCAGGTGAATTGGAACTACTTGCCTGATGTCATTATTAAGCTTTGCCTTATAATCTGGTAATAAATATATTTTCTTTCCCTAGTAACTGTTATTACTGTCAAGCAACCTAAAAAACCTACTTATTTGAAATTACAAAATTCTGAATGTTATTAATTCCCCCTAACCAAAATTTTAGGAGAAACCAAATGTTGGTAAGGCAATCCCAGGTGATGAAACATGCCAAGACCTAGTAGTAAAGGGAAAAATCTTACCTGTTGGAACAAATAAAGTGTGTCCTTGCTTCACAACACATTTGTAACATTTGTCAACTTTGTCCCCAAAATAGACTTCACTCTGGGTGACGGATGAACTCCAAGACTCATACAGAGCCAAATTTTCATCGGTGGGCTTAATCAAATAGAAGATCTTCTCACCCTATTAAAAGCATCAAACAAATAAATCAAATGTCCTCCTGGAAGCATATTCCAACCTCTGAGTCATTCCTAATAAAAGTAACACACTGATCTAGTTGCTAAATGTTCCATATTTCCACTACAGAGAGTTTGGACCTGCTAGCCCCAGTGTTTCACAGCTCTAATCTACTAATAAGCTTAGTCAACAGTACAGCAACCAGTTGGTGTCTTGTCATGTAAGAAAATGTAACAAACCAACAAAACTTTTCATGGAAATATATGAAGGATTCCAGCTTTTATAAACAGCTTGCAGACAAGCACACACATGCTAAATGACAAAACCTAAGATGTAATCACTTTGCCTTTTCTGTGTATACGTGGTGAAAGATGGTGAGGAGAATAAAACACTCAGTAGTCAGTGGTTTTCATTCATTTTCTCATACTGAAACCTCTCCATATATAAAAAATGATCAGTCAAACCATTAAAATCTAGAAGTCACCAAAAGCATTCTAAAAAAAAAAAAGCTGCATAAAAATGCAATGCCAATAATCAGTATTTAATTTTCAAGTTAGTACCCTGGCTTTTTAAGAACAAAACTTCTTACAGGTGATAATTCTAAAGAGGAGATAACACCATGGCAAAAAGTTGTACACTGAGTAAACTACACAGTTAGAGATCAAGAAACTTCATACCCAAAGAACATGGTACCAAACTGATGTTCCTCCAAAGTCAATATGAAAATCAGTATAGCTGTCCTGGACACCCATCAAGCAATACTTCTGAACAAAAGGCTTAGGGAAGACAGAATCATCTGGCCAATAATTTTCCACCCATGAAAGCTTTCTGGCAATATCTGGTACTTCCACTAATTCAGACATCCTTTTAAAACAAACAGAAAATCATAAATACAATGAAAAGTAAGAATGGATCTTTTTAAAGAATATCTTTGTTCTTTCCTATGAAGTTACTACTTATGAATTTATGCATTATAATGTCTTATACCCATATTACATCACAGTAGTCACCTACATAAAATATGCAGCCTCCTATCTTTGTCAGTACAGACATTATATTCCTACATATACCACTCAATTTAAGTGACAATGACTTCCTATAAGGAAAGAATTTAAGTCAATACTCACTTTGTGTCTGAGAATTCCAGGCTGATCACATTCAATACTTTTGGTCGTTCTGGATTTGTGAAATATTTAATATAATTATGGAGCTTCATTTTACTGTCTGCTTGTCTTGCTACATCTATTACATCTATCACTTTGTCACCACCTGTGAAAAACAAGAATTGCTTTCTTAAACCTTTCACAGATTAAAAAAAGCCAATTAAAGTAATTAATAAAACATTTATCAAAACCTTATCAAAACCTTACTGCACGAAGCCTCCACTAGTCTTAGTATTCTCTTGCAACAGAGCTGAGTATAAACCAACTTTTCATTAGGTAACTTTAATTGCTATAATCAGCTACAGGCAGAACTGAAAACATTCTAAAAATAAATTCTCATTCCTGTGGTTAACCATAAAGAAAAAACAGTATAGAATGACCACAACTGGTTTAAAAAACAAAACTGGGTTTGTGGCTGCAACTGGGAAAATAAGTGGAGAGAAAGTCAAAGGCAGATCTACTCCTCACTCTTCCTATTAATCATCACCACAGCACTTGAATGTTCAATGCAATGACCACTGAGAATTCTTTACAAATAATAAATCCTACTAGTCACAGCAAACTGCACTAAAGTTGTATCATAATTGATATGTCTCTAATATGAAAAACTACACAGCTCACAAGCATTTTACAAGTTGACCCTCACTCTCCTTATATACATGCATAATTCTTAAGCACATAGTAAATTGGTTGAATAATTGTCCTGAGTGTGCTCCATTTCTGAGGACGACTTCAAATATCATGCATTTGAAATTATACACTCATAGAACTAGACAAGCAAGAAGAGACCTTCAGCCAAGAGAAAATACTAGCAGGGACATTATTGTAACAGTAATTGGCTCATGCCCACTTAGTTACACAAGAATTAACTATTACAATTTATTTTGGAACGCTGCAACATATCTAGATGTACTTCATAAACATGATTACTTCAAAATTGCAGCTTGATAAAATTATACTTGGAGTAGTATTTACTCAGCTTCTTTATTATTAATGTCAATAATGGTAATCTGTGGCATTTCAATTTTTTTCCCTAAACCAGCAGGTCAAAACATGAGAAGACCAAGTTTTTCTCTGAATGTGAAGAGGTGGGATTCTAAAAGAAAACACTCAGAAGTATCAAAATGATTATTTCACTTCAAATAACTCCCAGTAACACAGAGAAGGCCACATACAGGCTTCTCAACATTCTGTTGCCATCAGCTGAGTCTCTATTTCTCTGTACCACACATTCACATGACATGAAGACAATTACAGACTAAATAAATAAAGAAATGTCCCTTGGGAAGCTTATTCTTTCTCACCAAAGGAAGAAGCAAAAGGTGGGAAATTTTCCAGGAAGAAACAGTTATTTGAAAAATACCAATTTACTAAGCTTGAACCATTATGTTTTGCAATGTTCTAACCATTGATTAAACTTTATTGATTGTAAGTATGACTCATTCCATTCCCACAAAGAGAAGAATGCTGGTTTAGAATGTGTGGCAGAAAAAAATAACTTGCACCAAAACTAGTATGTCTGAAAGTTGAAAAGGTTGTACTCCTTATATCATATTTACCACATTTTGCAAAAAAAAAAATTTTTACATTTTGAAATACTTTAAAATTATATTTTTTTTAATTTAACATATTTTTTTTAAATTTAAAAATAAAAAAGCACCTCAAAAAACACAGCTTTAATTTTACTCTCTACTAGTATTCCCATTTGAAGTGGTTCAATTTTAAAATAACATATTTGGCACCCCAGAAGCTCCTTTAACCATGCAAATAGTGATTTTAATTTATAGGCAGGATCATTTCTCCAGGGTGACTCTTACCTACATAGCGTTCCACATCTAAGACTGAGAAAGTTGGAGGAGGAAGTCTGAGTCCCAAACCATCTAATTTAGGAACCATAATGGGAACATCAAACCCATGTTTCTCCAAGTATCTTTGTGTCAGCTGGCTTCCATGCATTTTCAGAATTACTTCATCAGCACTGGCAAAAATAAATTATGGAATATTATCAGAAAAACATCATCCTAGAACTACCAAGAAAAACATATTCACAGTTCATGAGAGGACACAAGGGGATGTCTGCATCTGAATCCAAAAGAACTGGACCCAGAGCTATGATATTGTAATTATTTAATTAATTAAAGAAAGCTACCTAAAGCAGCCAGAAAATGTGTACTTTCATGTATAACCTGGGAAGCTGTAGTGTTTCTATATGACAAAGCACAGTAATTTAAAAGGTCAGGAGAAAGGAAGTAGACAGGGTAGGATGAAAGTACAACCACATCTTAAGTATGTGAGAGAACAGAGAATCAGCTCACATGACTGCTCACTGTTTTTTAGAATAAAATTGAGGACTATTCCTCAAGACATGCAATATGCTGACAGATAAGATTGTCACAAAAAAGAAAAAAACACGACCACTCATGCAACTAGCCCCACTCCCTCACAAGAGCAAACAAAATTCAAAAAAACCCCCCAAAACCTCACACTCTCCCCAGTTGCTGTCCTGACAGACAATCTATCCCTCAGCTAAACTGAAGAGGGGAGCTATGGTATTAAGAGGTAAAGGCATCCATCTGAAACACAGATGAGGCAGAGAGAACTCTAAAGAAGGAGGAAGTCCTTTTCATTTTCTGAGAGATGTCAGTCACCTCCTGTAACACACACAGAGCCAACAATTGCTCTATTTTTTTTTCACTGCAATACATAAATAAGCTTCTGTACCTTGGGAAACAGCGAGCTCGCAACTGTTTAACGAAGGTTCGTGTTCCAGCCTGCACTGGTTTGGAGCCATCATCCAACTCTGTGTAGTCATGTCTGTGCCAGTTCCTCCTCTTTTTCACTGTAAATTTCAAAAGGATTAAACTTCTAATTAGCTAAATCAAATGGCTCAGATTAGCAGTCATCCATCCCATCAGTGATCCAGACATGCCTCCATCAGATTACAATGATTAAAAAAAAATAAATAAATAAAAATCTTACTGCTTATATGGGAGGTGATACAATCTACAGCAACCTTCAGGACACTTGACAGTAAATACTCTGTTCTTCTACAGCTGCTTTTATGTAAGGACCTCTTGTGTACATTATACACAACAATTTAAAACTCCACATCCTGTCCAGTCCAAGTAAACAGCAGCAGGCTAAAAGCCATTCAAAAAGAAAAGCCAGCAGCAGAACTCAAAATAGTATTTGAGTTCCCAAAGCTCAAATTTGGTTTTAACTAACAGAAGAATCATACCTCTTCTGATCCACAGACTTCATTTTATATATTAACACCTATTTTCACAGAATCATACAATGGTTTGGGTTGGAAGGGACCTTCCAAGGTCACACAGTTCCACCTTCATGCCACAGGCAGGGACATCTACTACATCAGGTTGCTCAAAGCCCCTTTCAAAGCTGTGCCTTGAACACTTCCAGTGATGCAGCCTCCACAACTTCTCAAGGAAGCCTGTTCTTCACATTAAAAAAATATATCCATATATCCAATCTAACCCCTCCTCCTGTCAAAAGAGGGGATTTTACCCCTCTACTCGGCACTGGTGAGACCCCACCTGGAGTATTGCGTCCAGTTCTGGAGCCCTCAACACAGGAAGGACATTGAGCTGTTGGAGAGGGTCCAGAGAAGGGCCACGAAGATGATCAAAGGGTTGGAGCAACTGCCCTATGAGGACAGGCTGAAGGAGTTGGGGTTGTTCAGCCTGGAGAAGAGAAGGCTCAGAGGGGACCTCAGAGTAACTTCTCAGTACCTGAGGGGGTCCTACAGAAAGGCAGGGGAAGGAATTTTTAACATAATATGGGATGGGAGGACTAGAAACAATGG
>VZTY01004261.1:36537-61117 GCA_013400935.1 Turnix velox
ATTCTATGATTCTAAGAGGAAAAAGCTATTGCAACCTGTCAATACAAAGGGTGTTTCACAGGGATGTACAAGGCAGCCTGTGATGCAAAGAAATTTTATTAATACAAACTTGAACTTTATAATGCAACAAAAAAAGTGCCAGCATTACTGAAAACACAGGTAACTGTAACAGGAAGCTAAGGATATTAGATTAAAAAAGAAAACACCTTCTAAAAGAAAAAAAGTTGCTTCCCCAGAAGACACTTATACATGAATAACTGACATCTTATAGTCATTATATATAAGTAAATCATTTTTATTGATAATCTGTTTCTTAGAGAAGTGACAAAATGTCCCCATTAGAAGACATTTAAGAGAATAACTGACATTTATAGCTATTTGCTAACCTCAAAACTGGCGCTGAAGAACCTGCTTAATGAGCCAACTATCCAAATACCATAAAACTCAATAAATGTGGCTTCATTATTTATGAAGTTTTCAAAGCTATTTTCTTGCTCATATCTAATAATACAAGAAATTAGTGGCTAATGCTCATTTGCCATAAAGTAGTTTCTCAAATTCACCAATGCTGTAACAACTCATTAAAATTCTAAGATGGTACAGAGAGATTTTATAGCAGAAAACCAACTTTTAAGGATCTGTCTTTCCAGCACTTATGAAGTAGAAATTAATTATTTTGCTTTACTTAGTACTTTGCAACATACACAATCCTTCAATAAGTAAGAGAAGCCCTGAAAACGTAAAACAGTAATGAAAACTTTTTTCTGCTTATTTATCTCTTAAAACTACATCTTTTATAACCCCTTAAGATGTTGTATAACAGTTGCAAAAAAAGCAATTTAAATTAATAGTTCCACCTGATCAAATTTAAACAGAAAAAAACCCCAAAACAGCATCGTAAGCTGAAATTCACACATAACACCTCCTTCTCCCAATCACTCCAAACTAATGTAAGGAACAAGCATTCACCCTTTCTGCTCCTGAAAACTGAGGCACAACCCACTCTGAAAGCACTAAAATTATAAAACTAAAAATACACTAGACCAGAGGGAGTAAGAAAAAGAAAGGCAACTGCTGGAAGTTTTAAGAAAAGTGAGTAGGAAGCTATTTTTAAATTATATTCCCTCTACACTCAAAACAATGGGTCAATAGCTGCACCTATTCCCTGCCTTCTCACACTACCTCAGAAATCACACACTAGACTTCAAATGAGGACCATACTTCTGAACTGTAACACCTCAAGTCTTGGAAGTGGTTCTTTAGGTGGTTGCCAGTGATCAAAAAGCAAGAGAAATGTTGGCAAGACTGAAAAAATTCTGAGGAGTATACAGTGAATGGCAGAATCCCACCTCAAAGAAAAAAAAAAAAACAAACCAAAAAACAAAACAAAAAACACACCAAACCACAAAGAGGATTTACAGAATTTCAGAATCACAAAAATACAAAATTCACAGAATGTCAGGGATTGGAAGGGACCTTTTAGGTAAAACCAGAGTAAGAAAGTAATGTCCTTCAACCCCTATCTTGTTAACATTACTGTTTCTCATACTCTCTTTAAGCTCTGGATTCTTACCCTCTTAAATGAAACAGACTAATGGGTATCAGAATACAAAGCTGTAAATAAAAATGCCTTTTATTTTTTTCTTTTTACTCACATGTGTGTATGATTGAAGCACTCTGGAGCATTGCTGTAACACCTGAAGTCATGACACACTACAGACTCCCTAAAAACTTAAGTAAGTAGAGCCCAAAGGACAAACCATCCTATATTTGATTCTGACAGCTTAGCTGAGAAAAAACTAATAAAATTCCAAGTGAAGACATATTTCAACACATCACCTCAGCCGGACTGATAAGTGACCCTCTAGCTTATTGTTTTGAAAGTCTGACAGAATCTCCTTTCTGCTCCTCCTCTTAGTCTTTCTTTCACATAAAAAAGAGGAAAGAATTTCAGTCAAGTAATGGTTGTCATTTCTAGTCTTACTTACAGAAGTGACATACAGTTTTTTACCTGAAAATGACAGCTGGAATACTAAAAACTACATGCATGTAAAATAGCAGATATCTTACCTTCTAGCACCTAACCTAAAAGTAATTAATACACATACTTAACTCAACTTACTGTACAAGATTCATGCTGTACAAGATAACTATCACATAGCACACAGTAACTATGTCAATGAGGGATGCTTAATTACTCTAGACATGAGAGTGCAGTGGCTTTAAACTTATTTCTAAAATGGCAAACTGAACTTTGTAAAGATTGTAGATCTTGAGTCACTCCTGACCACAAATCATTATGCAGTCTTCGAGTGAAAAAAATCATCAAACCACATTAGAAAATAGAAATGAGCATGACTTTGTGCTTGGAGGTTAAAAACACAGTGGGTATGAGCATTTTTCAGGTCTGAATGCGGAAACTTAATTTATTGTGGGTGAGGTGAAATTTACTTTCACATGTTTCCTTCTGAGAATGGAAATCATGGGGGAAAAATCTAAGGAGGTGGATAAAGCAGTATGCTTTCAGTGATTACAGAAAGACTGCTGCCATCATCTTTCCACGACGAATCCACATAGCTCACTGAAAAGAGAACCAAAGGGTCTCTCTGGAAGCTATGTTTCAGTGTCTCTTTGGGCAGCTGAAAAAATTGCATGAAGAACTTGGTGAGAACTTGCTTATAAGGCAGAAACATGACATTTGGACCTGTGTAACATTCAAGTACATAAAAAAAAAACCAACCCAAAATAAAAAAAAAACCACAAATACCAAAAGAAAACCCACAGGAAGTTCATATTCCATATTTCACTGGGCTTATAGCCTATAGCTACAATCACCAAGAAAGGTACAACAGTTCATTCTCACGTTCTCTTCAAGTTGCCTCCCTAGGCAAATAGAGGAACCTTAAGCCCTCTTTTGGATTTACTTTATTTTTAATATCCATGACTGCCTAATTTTCATTCTCCCACTCTCTGTCAAGTCCAGATGGTTTTCTTTTAGCTCTGTGCACTCTGATTAACCTATAGCAGTGGGTTTTATTTTATTCTACCTTCACCACCACTTGTTTTGCAAGTTCCAGCCTTAGCTATGTAGAACAAGTATCTTCTAAATAATCAAACTTATCTGAAGTGTTCTTCTGAATAGTCTTTTTCAATTGGGCATGGAGACAACATATTGTATAATAAGAACTGAATAAGGCATACTTACTTAGAGAAGGTCCATGAAGAATTGCACAGTTGGGACAATGGTATAGATCAATGTCAACAGCATGGTGCTCCTCTACCCCAACGCAGCTGGAATAATNCTCTACTGAAAAGAGAACCAAAGGGTCTCTCCTGAAGTGTCTCTTTCGGCAGCTGAAAAAATTGGTGAGAACTTGCTTGTAAGGCAGAAACATGAAATTTGGACCTGTGTAACACTCAAGTACATAAAAACCAACCCAAAATGAAAAAAAACCACAAATACCAAAAGNAGTCTTTATTACAACAACCTTATTCCATAAATTTTAATACCAAATTATCTCAACTAGGGGGTTGACACAAATTTTGAGTGATAGTTTTATCACTGAACACAGAATGCCTCAGAAAAAGCAAGTAAGAATTTATTTTCTTCAAAAAGGAGTCCCCAATATATACTATCACCCCTCATCCCCTGACAAAAGTTTTTACCCAAATTACAGGAAACAGCTTACACAAAATCATTCCAGCACTTTCCTTATGAAAGTCATGATTTAAAAAAAAAATAATCTGAATTCTGTGTGCTTTCAGTACAGAAATATCATGGGGAAGGGGAGTGGTCTTCTGCAAAAGCAACAAAAAACCCTATAACTGACTCCTATCCCCCAAGACAAATCAACAAAGAATACTTTTCAATAATAATACTAGGTATGAAAGCTACACAACTAACCACACAAATCACTTTCTGATTTTAATATATCACTTTTTTTATTTTAATACAGCAACTGTTACTTTGAAGAGCATTTAAGACAACATTTTTTCCCCCAGATTAAACAGTCAAAATGGGATTACAGCTGAAGATCTTTAGAACAGTCATGACACAAGATCTAAACCTAAATAACAATTGTAAAGTCAAAATTAAGTGCATTTTCCTAGAAGCTGAAACACAAGAAGTTAGCTGGAAAACTTGAAGAATATTCCAATTCTGATAATTCATTTCATATAAAAAGTGTAATTACAGCTTAAACACCAAAACCTTGATAAGACCCAGAATTCTTTTCACTTGCAGCCTAGTGCCAGAACAGCTGATCCATCCCAGGATGTGCTGCCAAACAATGCACTAAACAGCCCAGAATTCACACCACACTAATAAGCAAATAAATCTGAAATTGAAGAACATATCCCATGTAACTATCAACAATCACACCACTCTGAATTTTCTGTAAACAGATTCAGCTGATGCTTCTACTTTGACATTCATCACATACCACAGGAAATCTAAAAATTATATAGCTCTTTTATATACATACTATTTGAAAATCTAAATACAAAACTCAGCTGCCACAGGTCACCACAATCCTTCCAATATTTAGTATCTGTTTCAAAACCACAACTATATAAATTGTTACTACACAAGAAGTCAGCTGACATAAACAAAAAGGAAGGCAAAAAATCAGTCTTCAAAAATTCATGTCTCATTTCCTTCTGCTGCCTCTTTATATAGAAGAGATGAGTGACTCAATCTTATGCATTTTAAGAAAACCTGAAGAATTCTTTATACATTCTGAAAGACTCAAAGGAGAATCACTTTGAGCAGTCTGCTGACCATTCTTGTTTTGCTGGAGCAGAGGGGTTGGAACTAGATGATCTTGAACAACCCTTCCAACAAAGATTCTATAATCTTTTGTCTCTTGTTTATGCTCTGAGCTCAGAATAAAATGGAAAGGCAAAACACTGGTAGATGCTGCAAGTCAATCTACTAGCAGATACCTACAATGCAAAGAGCAAACGAGGTACCAGCACCTGCAAGAACAAGCACTGCCAAGGGTGCCACAGAGCATATCAATCACAGGCAGCACTGTTACAAGTCACTTTCCTTTCTCTAGAACACTTTACATGAATCTGACATTAATCATTCTTGCTACTAGCGAGTAATCAATTACTGTGCTAAGTGCAAGTTCAGACTCGAGCATCAAAGCAAGGTCGCCAAGAGGTAATAGAGAGCCTGGAAAGCATTAACATACTCAAGCACAGTAATGTTCTCAATTCACTCATGTCTTCCTGAATTGAAATATCACCATTATCCTTTACCTTGCCATCCATTTAGGTTGAAATGTTTTTAGTGTATATTACCTACTTTCTGAATTGCTCACCTCCTACAGCAACACTGTAGACTAATGCACAGAAATCACAGAATCATAGAATAGTTTGGGTTGGAAGGGACCTTAAAGATCATCGAGTTCCAACCCCCCTGCCATAGGCAGGGACACCTCCCACTAGACCAGGCTGCTCAGTGCCCTGTCCAGCCTGGTCTTGAACACCTCCAGAGAGGGGGCATCCACAACCTCCCTGGGCAACCTGTTCCAGTATTTCACCACCCTCACTGTAAAGAATTTCTTTCTTATGTCTAGTCTAAATCTATCCCCCTCTAATTTATATCCATTCCTCTCAGTTTAGTCTGGTTTCTCTCTAATTCTAGTATAACCCAGCACAATCACACCATTTTAAAGATTGCTTGTCTGCCTCTGTTGTCTGCCAAAAAGAATCCTGGATTAAGAAAAAAAAATTAAAGCACTCTCAATTTAAGGCCTTAACTTCAGTATTATCTAAGGGGACACAGCTATTTGAAAATCTGTTTTATCCTATTAAAACAGGTAGCACATATACTCCATCATTATATAAAGATCCAAGTGTAAAAGATCATCAACAGCCAGCAAGTTGTTCCTCATAGGAAGTTTCTGTGATTTTCTGTATATAAAGCATATCTTTCTAGATCAAACTGTATGTCTTGTGAAGCTTCAGGTATTGTTCAATAGATAATATTACACATTTATATATTGACTTAAGCTCAAAATTGGGACATACAAAGTTCAGTCCTGAAGACCTCATGACCTTTCACAGTCTGAGCTGAACTATCTAACTGACTTTGTTGCTATCATTGTGCAGGAACAACATAGGTTCAAATAAACACTATGGGTAATGTTTTTTGTTTCTCTACTGTCCTTTTTTCTGAACACGAGCTCAGCACATTCTCTTGTTCAAGTCTACCCTTATGCAAGCCTCACCAACCTCTCCTTGACATGCTTCAGAAAACTGCAAGCTTTATCCACAAAAAGAAGAAAAAAGTACATCCAATGGGTCCCACCCTCCTTCCTCCAACTGTCTGACCACGGACTTCTATTGTTCCCCTCAACAGATCTAAACCATCAGGCTGGCACATGACGAGTCAGTTCAACATGCTGATCCAAAGGAAAAAAAAATCTGAACCCTACTGCTTCTAAATTACATAGTATTTCTCTAAAACAAAGTACTGCAGTAAGACAAACATTCAACCAGGAAGGTATATGATGTACTTTGATTTCCAAAGTATCACTTAAACTTCCTGGACCTCTAGAAATAAAACTTATATAGCTATACTAGAGCTGTCGTTGCAAAAGATATTTTTAAGGGCAACACTCATGCAAATTCCTCTATTGAGAAAGAAAATTAGTATACATAATGTCTCTTTGAGGAAGTGAAAAGCACCATTACCTGAAAGCACAGCCACTGAAGAGTACATGACATCTTGTCAAAGAAAGCTCAACTACACAGAATGGATTCTGAAAAGGTGAAACCTAATATAAAAAATATTATTTCTGGAACAAAGCTACAAAGTTACAGAATTATACATGTTCCTTTACAAATACAACAAAACCTTCTACTGATACTTGGGGATGCAGTCATGTATTCAATATAGTCATGCTACCTAAACCCACAGGCAAAGAAAACTGACACACATCAATAGCACTGATTCCTCCATTCAATAATTTCAGTCTAATCTGAAAATAAGTTCATTTGTTTTTGAAACTGAACACATGCTTTTACCCAAGACTTGGATTTCAAGTACGATTAGTTCAATGTATTGTAATTGCTAGAATGAAACTAAGACAGAAAATGGCACTACTTTTTTAAAAATATTTTGACAACTGAATACTTGGTATAATCAGCACAGTCTTCCTTCTAATTATCTACATTTATGGAAAGATTGTGTGCAGAGCTGGTTTGCTATATCCCTATTTCATGTAAATACTCGGAACTGAAGTAGAAAATAGAATGACTATTCAAACTGCAGTCAAAAGTAGTACATGCTCAGGAAATCCAAAGAGTTCTACATGCAAAAATAGACAGTGCAGTCAAACAACATTCTCACTACAATCTAAGAATGTTAGGGAGAGAGACACAGCCCAGCTTAATTCACAATTTAGCTTAATTAGTTCATAATTCATAAACCAACATGGATTATGTGTAACAGTTAATAAGAAGTACTTTGCCTAATGACAATTTCCTAAGTTAACTTTTCCATAGTACTACTTTTGACAAATTACTTCTGTTTAGTGTCAGCTTCTATTAAGCACACACCAAATTTCTCCCTCCTTCCTATGCCAACTGGGTTGTCTACATATTCCTTCCAACCAAACCAATTGCATCAAGCTGCTTAAAAGAGTATTTACAATTCATCTTTTCCCACTTCTCCTAAAAACATCTGTTTTACAGAAATAAAGGAGCCTAGATACTTCAGTGCAGATTTTAGCAAAATAAACTGCCTCATAATTAGAAAAGTAACATCTAAGAAACCTACAGCAGGCCTTAAAACAGTGACAGCAAGAGCAGAGAGAAGGCATTTTAAAAGCAACTGTGACAGATGAAGACCTTATTTCAGTGTGAAACTGATGGAACAGGATGATACCAGCAAGTGAATCAAGATTTGTAGGAAAGAAAAAACTGCCTTAGATCCCAATCTAAAGAAATGTATTATTTAGCACATTAAAAGCAGTAATGCCTGGGAATTCAGAAAGATTCTCTGCAACACTTCAGCCTCCCATCTTTCCCCATTCATCTTCCCAGCGAGGCCAGAACTGACATTCCCAAGAAAAGGAGAAACAATAGCCCACAATCTTACTTCAGGCACTGTGTCTTAGCAAAGCTCTAACTGTGAGAAGCACGCTGAAATAAATAGGAGCTATCCTGTCCTGCCCACAACTCATACAGGAAAGAGGATTAACATTGGATTTGAGGTAATAGTAGGAATACTGAAGTCCCAATTTATCTGGTCACAGCCAACATGAATTTCAGTTCTGGTTATAAAGTCTCTAACAGCTTTGTTATCCTAACAGGTAGTATAGGTCTTATACACATAGAAGATTACATGTACAGTTCAAAGAAAGAGGACACTGTAAGGGGAAGAAAGAAGACAGAAATTAACTATCTCCCTATACAGCAATGACAAAGGTTTCCCAGGTCTTTGAAAATGCACATTGAAAAAACTTTTATCTCCTTCTCAAGACTCCAAGCCTGCAAAAGTTCATCTCTTCCTCTCTAAAATATTTCATAACCTAGTAAAAGCTCCTGACACATAACTGCATCTTACTTACATAATTTTCTTCATTTTAATTCCCAGCTAGAGTTTTAACTGTGCAATAATTCCAGAGCAACCACCAGGTTTACCAAAGCCCTGCTTCCCAGAAAGTGGCTGGGCATCATTTGTTGATGGGGAGCAAAGAATAAATCTTTTGTTTTTATTTGCTTCCATGCACAGCTTTCACTTCTGCCTGATTAAACTACTACCTTTATTTGATCCATGTTTTTTTCCACCTAATTTTCCCTACCACTCTGTCCTGCTGAGGAGGAGAGTGATACAATGGCTTGGTGGACACTTGGCATTCAGCCAACATAAACCCAACACACTTACAAATGAAAAAAAGAAAAAATAAATTCCAAAAAGTTACAAGCAAAACAAGGAGTGTTTTAAAAATAATACCTTCAAACCACAGTAGTTTTAAAGGCAGAACTCAGACTCTCTCAGTTCTGTGGAAAAAAAAAGGAAACAAAAATACCCCAACAAATCACAAAGTCTTCAATCCATTTTAAGTTTTCAACTATTTTAAGTTGCTACAGCTATCTTGAAAGAGACTTCTTAACTGTGTGTCTGTGTGTGGTTATATCCTGCCCAAGAACAAATTACTGCTCCAAATTGCTACCATTACATCCCCAGTACAAAAAGAGGAAGAAATAGGTTATGTTTGACTACAGAGGTAACAAGAGGATGGAAAAAGGAAGTCAGTATACAAGTTCATTAAACCTTCACTCATTCAGGAGCAGAGCAACTGACAACTGCAATACAGCAAATGAGGGCCACCCCTTTTCCTAAACTAAGACACAGAAAATTCAATTTAAACAAGCTTTTTCTTTTTTTTGTTGCGGATTGTCCACACAAGTTTGCCTACCACAACTTCTACATTTTTATTTCTCTGCCTTAATCTTCCTCAGCAGACACATGCATACATTGTCATGCATACATGCATACATGTCAGTTGATGACAAACTCAACATGAGCCAGCAGTGTGCACTCGCAGCCAAGAAGGCACCAACCAAATCCTGGGTTGCATCAAGAGGAGTGTGACCAGCAGGTCAAGAGAGGTGATTTTACCCCTCTACTTGGCACTGGTGAGACCCCACCTGGAGTTCCTGTGTCCAGTTCTGGAGCCCTCAACACAGGAAGGACATTGAGCTGTTGGAGAGGGTCCAGAGAAGGGCCACGAAGATGATCAAAGGGTTGGAGCAACTGCCCTATGAGGACAGGCTGAAGGAGTTGGGGTTGTTCAGCCTGGAGAAGAGAAGGCTCAGAGGGGACCTCAGAGTAACTTCTCAGTACCTGAGGGGGTCCTACAGAAAGGCAGGGGAAGGAATTTTTAACATAATATCGGATGGGAGGACTAGAAACAATGGATATAAATTAGAGGGGGATAGATTTAGACTAGACATAAGAAAGAAATTCTTTACAGTGAGGGTGGTGAAATACTGGAACAGGTTGCCCAGGGAGGTTGTGGATGCCCCATCTCTGGAGGTGTTCAAGACTAGGCTGGACAGGGCACTGGGCAGCCTGGTCTAGTGGGAGGTGTCCCTGCCTATGGCAGGGGGGTTGGAACCCGATGATCTTTAAGGTCCCTTCCAACCCAAACTATTCTATGATTCTATGATTCTAAGTCAGACAGCCCTTTGTGGAAAATTAAGTCAGTCCACTCAGTGAAGCCTACTATGTACCTTCAACCTCAATATTCACTAACATTCAGTGTAACAAACTGACAACAGGTTAGCGATGACATTGCTTGGAACACCCCTACCTGCATCTGAAAACCTTCCTTTAACTTAATCATATGTCTAGCACAACATCAAAAAAGAAATTACTAAGTTCAAGAGATACATACATTGGCACTAGATGACATAAGTAAATCAAGATTTTTTTTAAACAGAACAGCATTTAAGATATCTCAGTCCTTTGATGAAATGTTCAATTTTATCAGTTCCTTAAGACAGATTATCTGTAGCTCCAGCTACATGAGTAGCTGTGGCACATACCAGGCAAATACTTGATTTTATTTCCCTATCATTAAGTAATTTTCCTGCAAAACACAAATTACAGTAATTCAATTAAACACATCAGTAACTAGTACAGAACAGAAAAACAAAGCAGTAACACCAACAGTTAGAAAGTCACATTCCCAAATCATCTCAAACACGGCTTTCCATAAAGCAAGATGAGATCATAAGGACAGGTTTTCAGCTAAATTTTCACACCTTCTAGTTTGAGAGAAACCCAGTGATCACTTTGAAGCCTGAAGATAACTATCTGTTCTTAAAAGTGCCAGCTTGTTGGGAAACAAAGGCTTAATGTTTATGGCTGAGACTGATTAGGAATAAAAACCTCATCAATGATTCTTGCATACTCATTTGCAGCAGCTCTTAAGCTGCACGACTACCTACACCCAAGTCTCACAAAGGGAAGACTTTTCACATAAGAATATTTTAGTATCTCATCAACATTAGATAACTGGACAGCCACCTCTTTTAGGTGATCTTTAAAGCAGGTTTTCATTGATTTGGGAACTTGTGGGTGAGTTTCAGCAGTTCCACTTCCTGCTGCTCCCCATAAACAAAGACCACAGACTACAGGCTTATACAGAGAGAGTACTGGCTGGTTATTCCAGTTGTCTAATAAAGATGAGGTGTTTAGGAAGACCATAAAGCATGACAGGTACTATCAGTACTGTGCTGCTTTATGCAATGCAGTCTGCAAAGGTTTCCTCACCTCAAGTAATGCTGTCAGTAAGCATCATGAAGTCAGTCTTGTTCTTGTGCATGGTGATAAAAAAAAAGTTTGGAGATGAACAGCAACAAAGCCTCAGAGGCTTCCTAGCCTGAAGGGATTGATTAGGAAGATGAAGATTATTTTTAAACTGTGCCCCTTCACTGGAAAATGACACAGACTTGATTTGAGAAGAAGACTTGCTGTTAACACTAGGCAATAAACACCCTTTCTGTCTCCTACGTTCTAGTACCAGTAATCAGGATCAGTGCAACCTAAACACTGTATTGCTGCAAATCCCTTGCTCCCGAGTTCCTCTGTCAAGGAAAAAATTCTTACAAATAGCAGTAAAAGCAAACTTGCTTCAGCCTGCTTTAGGCACCTTAATACTCTATCCAGTGTAAGAATCCACCTTGATCACCTAACTGGTTTAATAATTTCTCAACTAGGTTGGTTTTAATGACCTCCTGGAAGCCTCCTTCTAAATAGCCCTAACACAACAGCATTCCAAGTCTCTGCAGCTGTACCTTACATGAAACTTCCATTGTCTTCAAAACTCAACCCACTAAAGAGTTCTCCTTCAAGGAAAAAAAGCCTCGAAGACATTTTTAAACTCCTCTGCTTCTCAACTCTGTAATTCCTCCTACGGTCTACAGTATTATTCAGACATCACTAAGAACTTTTTAGTAAGCTTTTAAGTAAGTAGAGTAATTTCTGCAACTAAAACCTCAAAATAATACATGATGGCTCTTAAAAAAATGGAAATGCTTTACTTTTATTAGGCAGACAGACTCACAGTCAGTAACAAGTAAAGACAGACACTTCATTTTTCAAGGAATCTGAGAGTAAACTGGCTTATCTCTAGCTCACCATCCTCATTTTAAACACAGATGGAGTAGCTGACTACATTAACTTCTATTTAAGCTATGATACAAGCAAACTGTCTCAGATATACAGATAATGACTTTAAATATCAGATGTTACATTGGCTGGCAAGAGCAGTTAAGCAGAACAAGCTCCCTTCAATCAACTAAAGAATGCCTGTAATTTAGAGATCTTTATTGGATTCTCAGCTGCTTATAGAGGGCCAGAGGGGCATATTGGCCAGCAATTGCATCCATGCAGATTGCAACATATCAGGACATTACTTCTACACATTATTCCATCTACAGAAATCTGTATGATTCTCTTCAGATGGAATTAATGAAGCTCGGTCATTTTCAGACCACATGAAAACCTCAAATAGTGCAGAACAAAGCTAAACACAGTTTGAAGGTTGAGTTACATAACTGAATTTTATCAGCATCTATTCTGGATATAATATGACATACTGATTTTAATCTAAAAAAAAAAAGATCAGATCCAGGTTAGTGAAATCAGTTTTTTTTCTGTCCTAAGCTATAAGCCCATCTAAGTTATTTCTGAAAGTATAAATTCCTGTATTTTGTTCTAGATTTTAGACACAAATGCTTAGACGTAGCCCTTACTTCACAGTCTTTGCTACTCAGTTCCACAGAGTGTCACTCTAGTTACAATGCCATCTTCATAGTGGGCAAAACATCAGTATTTTAACAAGAATATGTGGACATATTGAAGCAATTTAACCAAAGTGCCACTAAGATAATTAAGGGATTAAAGCATCTTCAAATGAGGAGAAGCTGAAATAGCTGTGATCCTTCAGCATAGATGAGAGGAAGCACTGGAGGATCTTATGAATGTGCATAATTATCAATGTGTATAATATAGACATTATATTTAATATTATTATATATATTTCTCTCCTAATAGGAGAGAGAAAGGGACAGACTTCACTCAGTAGTGCCCAGTGGCAGGACAAAAAACAACGGCCACAGATTAAAGCATATCAAATGCCACTTGAACACAAGCAGGGGGAAAATGGCTTTGTTTATTTATTAGCTGTTGGAGTGGTCAAACACTGCAAGAGGACATCCAGAAAGGCAGCAGAGTCTCCATTTGTGGAGATACTCAGAACCCAACCAGACAGAGCTGGGAAGGCAGACTAGCTAACCTTAAGAGATCTCTTTCCAACCTCAGTAGTTCTGTGATTCTCTTAAAGTTATTTATCACATGAAAGTTTTCAAGATGAACTTGGATCTATCACTACACTTACAGATCTGCTTTAAGCCAAAAGACTAACAGAGGACTTACACAGAAGAGCTACTTCCAAAACCAAAGTATAGGAGAATGAGGGAGAAACCCCAAGAACACAAATTAAAAAGACTAGATCTATATGAGGCAATAATGAAACAAGGAGATGGACCCTAAATCAAAGGGAAAGACAGCTAATCATAAAGATATCTATATTCACCTGACACCTCATCACTTGACCCCAAAATTCCAAAAGTAACATTTATTCTGCTTGCTCTATACACCCAACCAGCACATGTCATGCTCCCTGGTCTAAGCCAGAAGGCAAGCACAGCTTTCAAACTACCAGTTCTATCTTGGGACTGAAAAAGGAAGAAGTTTGGTTGTTTTTTTACATTTTTTTCAAGCAAGATGGCAGCAGTGCTCATTCAGGTTGTGGGTCCCTTTCAACCCAAACTATTCTCTGATTCTATCTCAAGGGATGTTAAACTCCAAGTTACTTTTTAAAGATCTGCTAATCTTTCCCAGTCAAGACCTCACAGAAAATAATCAAAGAATTACAGACCCAGAACAGACATAGTATGAACCAAAGAATCTTATGGTTAGGACCCTCAGATATTGGCAAGATTATCTTGAGTTCTGCTCCCTACTCCTGAACTAGCAGATATATACATACAGTGAGCATGTATTACAACACAATCTTATTCTGGTATTAATACATACTAAAACAGAAGATTAAGAAAAATATTAGTAGTGCTTTTCAAACTACTTCAGCAATTGGTGAGGACTTGAAATTTGCCTAAATCTTGATCAACATCTTCCAAAACTTTCTGGTGTACAGGTAACTCTTAAAAGTTGTTTGTTTTTTCTGTTTTGAAAATGATAGTAATGTCTTGCCTCTTTTTACAACCTCTTATAACAAAATCCAAAATCACCAAAAAGGGTTTTCTTTGATAATTACAAAAAAAAAGTAAATATCTCACATGTGAATAATCTTTTACCATTAGTGTTTCCTACATAAATGATCTCTAAAGAGCCTTTAATGAGTTCAATCATTCACTGAATGCAAAATATTAAGCCATTTTGTTACAATTCAATTACAGAAGTTTATTTATGAGTTTGTCTCTATTCCATATGATTGGCTATGAAACTGAGCAAAACTAAAAATATTAAGAACAAATAATCAAGTTATTTGCAGTACCTCTCAATGCAATTTGTAATACATCAATTTAAATACACCCAGAGTCAGCTTTCTGCAAAAAGACAGCTTTTACTTTCAGCAATTCAAACCACAGAGTTACGCAAGACAACCTCAAACTGTGTATTTATCTTCAGAAAAAGCAAGAATTGAGATGGGACTTGATGCAGCCAAGTCAGGTTAAGATTCAATTAACATTTTTGATCTAAATTAATGCTGTTCATCACTTCCTATTTTCTGCAAACCATAAAGTTGTTCCCATCAAATCAGAAACTCAACCATGCATCTGTATCAGCATCAGCAAGTCCATCAACCACATTAGAACATGAATCTTCCACACTTTGCTTCACAGTGATTGATCATTGTAGCAGATATTTTAGCACAGAAGACTTTTTTCCACCCACAAGTTAACATTCAAATTTAAAACTCCAGATTCTTGCAGTACAAGTTAATACTCTCCACATATTCTTGTTGCTATCCATTTCGTTTTGCATTGTCTTCTCCAACCATCCTTCACTCCACATCATCCACAAGCAACAACCTGGTAATTTTCCCTGTAGTTTGCACTGGGAACTGACACTTTGTGTTATAGGGATGCATTTGCTTCCATTCTCAGCACGTATTTGCCAAGAGCAATAATGAATGCATTGCAATTCTCTCTTAATTACATGACATAAAGGTACTGCTTCTTCATCTTAGTCCAGAAAACATGATGTTTGCCCAAAATCATTTCTCTGGTCATCTGACCATACTTAGAAGCTAAAGCTTTCCTCTTCCATATTTGAGTACTTTGTCTCATTGCTCCATCCCTCTTCCCTCAGACAGTGATCCTCTTTGATCATTCTCTACAACTGTCTGTTGCCTCAAATAAAATACAGGAATTAGATGCAACAATACCCTGTGAAAAACAAAGATTTGGCTAATCAAGGTGGAGACTCACACTCACATTCTTATGTAGGGAGCAAAGTACAAGAGCACTAATGGGCAATAAACAAACAGGATTGTAGAGTTCTTGTGAGCCTATTCTTTACTGGAAGAAAATAAATTTGGGAAAAGAGGCCAAGCATTGGTACCAACAGCAATACCTCCCTTTCAGCAATAGGCAAGATATGGATCTCTCATAGTGGTGAGTCTATTCAGTATCCAATACCAGCATTAGCTAAGAGTAAGAAGTTTTATTCTCATGTGAAGTGGAGGTTTCTGGGTTTTTTCAGTAGCTAATAAAGTTATTTCCACACTCATATAACACAGGAAACAAACTATGTATTATATTCTTATTTGGTGATGCTAGCTGAGACACCAACTCCAAATGACAAAATGGAATTAGAATTTGCCCCTACTGAAGAAGGATTTTCTGCAGCTGATCAATAAACCAAGTTCTTAGACAGCGAGATCCATACACTCTGATTTCTTGAAGCCACTTTTTCTTGACTATGTGCCAATTTTTTAATCTAGATGGGATTATACTTCCTTCAGTGTAGTCGAAATTATATTTGGGCTAGATATAGGAAAGAAATTCCTTATGCTGAGGATGGTGAAACACTGGAAGATGCTGCCCAGAGAGGTTGTGGACACCCCCTCAATCCCTGGAGGTGTTTAAGGCCAGGCTGGACAAGGCACTGAGCAGCCTCATCTAGTGGGAGGTGTCCCTGCCTATGGGACTTGGCACTTGATGATCCTTAAGGTCCCTTCCAACCCAAACCATTCTATGATTTCCTTCTTCAAGCACAAGCTAGTTGACTGTTCTGGAAGCTGGGACACACGGAAAAAAGTGTAGCCTGCATCCCTTCCTCTCTACTCTGCCCTGGTGAGACCACATCTGGAGTACTGTGTCCAGTTCTGGGCCCCCAGTTTATGAGGAACAGGAACCTATGGGATAGAGTCCACCAGAGAGCTACAAAACCCAAGGGAATGGGAGCATTTCTCTTTACAAGGAAAGGCTGAGAGATCTGGCTCACCATAGCCTGGAGAAGAGAAAGCTGAGAGGGGGTCTCAGTGCTTACAAACATCTAAAAGGCACATCTGAAGAGGACGGAACCAGTGACAAGAGGCATGAGACAAACTGGAAGACAGGAAATTCCATCAACATGACAAAAAACTTTGCTACTTTGAAGGTGACAGAGCATTGGAACAGGCTGCCCAGTGAGGTGGTGGGATCTTTCAGAACTCACACGGATGTCTTCCCATCCAGTCTGCTTTGATGAACATGGTTTGGCAGGGGGATGTTGACTCGATGATTTCCAAATGGTCCCTTCCTACAGCAAGCATTCTGTGATAAGCTACAGCACTAAAGCATTTCACTCACTTGTTAGCAAGGATGTTGATTCAATTACTCAGTATTACAGCTACCCCATTCTTTCTCAGCAAGAGCAGCATTTTAAACTACTTCTATCTTCATTACATCAGAGCAGCTCACTACACTGCCACATTAAGAAATTGAGAATTATGTCCTCAGAGACCCCAGCAATTCACACAGGAGGGCACAGCATCAGAGGCAGCTCTGGCGAGGCCATCTGGAGTATTGTGTCCAGTTCTGGAGCCCTCAACATAAGAAGGACATTGAGCTGTTGGAGCAGGTCCAGAGGAGGCCACAAAGATGATCAAAGGGCTGTCCTGCAGACAGGCTGAAGGAGTTGGGGTTGTTCAGCTTGGTGAAGAGAAGGCTCGGGGGGACCTCAGAGTAGGGAAAATACAATCCTAAGAGATAGCCTGGCAACGTTTGCCTGGGCACAATGTCACATTAGGATGGCTATCTAGCTTTTGGTACTGCTTGTAGACTGCTCCATACCATGCAGCTCACAGATCTACTCATCAGGACCCCTGAAACACACAGATTAAGTTCTGCAGTGTCTCATTCTGCTTTTTCTTCACACAGAGTTCTCTAAGTCAATAGCATGAGGCAATCCTTTAATGAAGGGATACAAATATTTCTGTTATTAAAACACTAAAAATCAGTACCTTCAAGCAAGCCAACCAGAAGTTTTACAGATACTAGTGGGTAATAGCAACTTCTTTGGTTGCTCTTTATTTACCTACTTTGGCCTCTGCTTACTGGTCCTCAAACATCAATATCCTGAAAGGAAAATATCAAGTCTATTTAGAAAATACTGCCTAATAACTGGTAAGGGTGATCGATCAGATCAATCCTACATCCTCAATATTAGAGCCACCTTTCCTTGCACTCTATTCATGAATAGGGTTTTAAGAGTCTGTAAGTGAATAAAATGTTAATGTAAATGGAACAAATACAATTAAATTTATGAAATTAATTTCCCAGGCTAGCTGTAATGTCAGCTGAGCTCCAAATGAAAATAAATAGACTTCATCCCACAATATATTAAAAATTTAGAAGTCATCCTCACTCCAGTTGGCTTTTAAGGCAGAATGCTGTGGGGAGGTTTTTAAAGAAAGCTTTCTTGCTTTTGTGGCAAACATCAGCATTCACAGCTGCCTGAGCAGCAATGAACTCAGTATTTTCACAAAGAAAGACCAGTTTTGAAGTCTACTTTAGTTAATGTTGAAGTAATGGACGAAACAGTATTAAATATTAATCCCATTCAAACGCAGAATTGACCTGGGGAGATGTAACTAGCCACATAAATCCACACTAGCACCATACAGCAGACATCTCAAGATTATTCATAACCCATACATTGCTAGTTTCATGTATTTGTGAGCTAATGTTACAATACATTAGAAAGGACTGACAAATGAAAAATAGTTTACCAATTTTGAAAGCTATTTCACTGAAATCTCTCCTACATTGCTAATAAAGCAACAGCAATGATGTTAATTGAATTTTCATACTTCAGCAATGAGAAAAATCTTTCTGCACTTGTAAGTCTTCACTCACTACTCAGAGTGGTAATGAGACAATAGTATTTTATTCTTAAATTATGTTGACAGAGTGCAAATATTAAGATGAAGGTTAAGAGTTCAACTTGTGCAACCATCATGTAAACAGAATGGAGACATCACACCTTTCAAACAGTATAGAAAGTGCACAGAAAAACTTCATAGAGTATAAAAAAAACTCTGCCAGAGAATATGAAAACTGTTCACAAAAAAAGAGCCAGAAACCACATATAATGACTGAAAACAAAATTAGTATGATTTTTTCCACTAAAAGTTAACAGAGTGATACTCCACTCCAAGGCTTAATCCACTTTATTGCCATTGTATTGCCATAGAACTCAGCATTATAAACAAATCAAGAAAAGTTAAAAAAGACCCAAACAACAGAAATATGTTTCACATATTGCACTACAGCACCAAGCAGATACATAGAGGAATTCAATGTACCAACAGCAGCCCCCTACACTCTGACTTCTCTTGCATCCCTAATTTGGTGACAGAAGAAACACAAATCAGAGCCTTCTGAAAATATTTTAATTCTTCAGACAAACCAAGCATGTTTTAAATATAACAAAAGGAAAGGAAAGTACTGAAGTGCTACATAAGTATCAACAAAAGATATTTTTAAATATAAAATAAACATAGATTAAACTAGCTAACAGAAGAATCACTCTTAGTTAAATTATACATAAGGATGTACAGTGGCTTCTTTCATTTGCATGGTAACAAATGGCTGAAGAAAAAACAAAGACAACAAAAGTATTTATATGGATCAACATTACAAAAAATTAATGTTTAAATTATTGATGCTGAACCTTTGCATCTTAAGTAACAGGAAACAACTAACTTGTAATTTTTAAATTGGAACTATTTAACAATTGCTTAGAAATTCACCAATGTCAGTTGCCATTCCCATTTTAGAAGCTGAATTACGTACCCTTCAGTTCTCTTACAGATCTTCATTGGACAATACTTTTTCCTAGTCACAGTTACTATATCAGAATATATATTCCAAAACATCCTGTGATTTATTCCAGAATATTGAACAAAAAAAAAAATTTAGGCAATTTCAACTCTAAAGATAAGAACTGATACTTTTCAAAGTACACATACTTCAGCTAAAGCCAGTCTTCCAAGAAAACCATTAAGAAAAAAAACTTGCATATATAATTCTTCATGTTATTACAGTTTCAAAAACTGAAGAGATGTGAATACTAACTACACCTACAGTGTTTATTATGGTGGAATACATCTACCTTAATATATATTAATAAGTCTTTCCACTTCACAGATGGGAACCAAAACCATGGATTTGTCAAATGAAGAATATAAAAGAACTGGAAACAGACATACAATTATACAGGTGCTAAGCTGGCATCCTTATTATTAGCAGTTTGTTCTCAGTTTAACCAAAACTGTTTCAGCTTTTGTACTGTTAGAAGAGCTACATTCACCTGAAGTCATTTAAATTTTCGGCAGAAGCCACTGGACTATCTTGCCTCTGAGAAAACAAGGCTAAACCAAAGAAAATTAAGGTTAACAAACACATTAACTTTCCCTTGAGGTCTAAAACACTTCCCTAATACACACTTAGTTGCCACAGGAAGAATTTAAGGCTTATAAAAAGTCAGCTCAAGAGCCTCTGGTGCCAGACAAAAGCTCTAGTGACCAGGCAATGATTTGTTGATTCGATTCAGGCTCCTGAACATTTACAATTATGAGGCCTTCATTTTCTGCAAACAATGTCTGCACCAGAAAGCATTTGTAACTGCCTCTCTTTGCAGTGTCCACATTTCTTGACATGGGCATTGCCATACCTTGTCCTCCAAGTCCCTTTAAGACAGACGTGGCCCTGCAAACAGATGATGCTGTGGAGTTGTAATGCTGCTGCTGCACTGGAAATTACTTGTGCTTGCTATGGACCCCACCAGACAACCAGATGGACTAGACTTGAGGCCACCAGATTCAAAGCAGAATCACAAATGGGGACTGAGACATAAAAACAAGGCTCCACAAGACTGGCTAAGCCACTGGTACAAAGCAGCCAGTGAGGAATTCAAATGGGCAACTCCTCTGTCTTTCCCACATGCTATCATCTCCTTCAATAACACAGCCCTCACCAGTGATTCACAAAAGTCTGGGGCTCATCCTAGCCCTTGAGGAGCCTGTTCAGCTGGGTAACCCAAATGGGGCAGCTCTCAGCAAAAAAGAATGGGTTTTGTCAGTTTTCTGAGCAGAGCTGACTTACCAAACAATCAGCCAAGCACTGAACCAGCAACAGAGAAATTATAGCAGCACACAGTCAGAATGGGGCAGCTCTTTTCAGAGCTGGCAAAGCCCATCGTGCAGAACCTCATGTATAAAGCTCCAAAACAAAGAATCAATTCAGGAAAAGTAGTCACTATAGCATGTACATTTACTTCTTTTCTAAAGGAGAAAGCCTGCCTTCAGAGTACCAGCACATTAGGAGGGACCCGTGCCATGTAACCCAACAGCTGCAAGGGAAAAACCATGATTTTGAAATTGAGATCGGATTCAGGAGTAGTTGAGAAATTTTTTTCTTCAGCAACTAAATGAAGACATGTTCAAATCTCTACAGTATCACAAAAATTATGTTCTACATGAACTTAGCCCAGATGTGATTTTGGCATAGATTTTTTTCATTTGAGAAAATTAAACAACACATCTGCAATTTAATAGTCACTTTCAAAAGGTGTATCAATCACCTTCCTTTTCAAATGACATTATTATTTTTGTTAATGAAAATTAATTAAGAAACACCAAACAACAAAGTTCTAAATACCATCAATGACTACTCTAGGAAAGGGGGGGAAAAAGTAAATTAATTCCTTCAAGAGGGTTACACACAATACAGATTTATTCCCAAGAGCTATCAATTTAAAAACAATTCCATGTAGATCTAATCAATTTTATTTGAAAGAGAAGTACATACATACATATACTATTGCCCTCTAACTGGCTCAAATGAAACTATGCTTTCTGTAAACAAAAAAATTATGAAAGAAAAAGGATTGATGACTTCTAGATTTAATTTCCACAAAACATCAAAGACGTGAGCTGAGCAAAGCTGGACAAGCTGTTTTCCATCTGTCTTCTCAACAAAGGGTATAAACACCAAAGTTGACTCCACAATGAAATTTTAATTAAAAAAAACCACTCCTTTTTAACAAAAAATTCTTATTCCACACTGCTCTAGCTTTGGAGGATGAAATATTTTGTTTAAAAAAAAATTAAGTTTTAATAAAAAAAAATTTACAAAGTTTGCAGGCATTTTAAAAGGCAGAGACTGTTATGCAATTGACATCCACACAACTGGTAACTTTTTATCCTGTTTGCCATTGAGAGGTGTTAGAAGCTCATTATACATTTGTTGACAAACAAAATTCTCCTAGGGAAAAGGCTACAAAGGAAGTTTCCTAAAGGCACCTGCATTTTTTATTGTGAATTAAAGTTGACTAACTTCTACATACTCCTTCACAACCAGGACAGTTCCAGCACAGCTTTTCAAAGCAAACAACCATAAAAAACTAACTCTACTCCTAAAGAATTAGGCAACATGACGTTGCGCAGACAAAAACTGGATTATAGGCTTAAACTTGTTTGTTATGACCTGTTTGAAATCCAGGCTACAAGAATACATGACATCTATGCAATGCACATAAATCTAGTCTGGTACAGGTTATCACAGGTAGAAGAAAGGACAAACATTTCAAAGCTGTCAGAAAGAACAGAGCTGACTGCCAGATTGGAGAAAAAAAAGAATACTTTGTGCATAAGGTCCCAGCATCACAGTAAAAAACACAAGAGAAAAGATGACAGTATGCAGCTCACCTAATAACTCAACTAGAACATCAAAAAACAAAGGGAGACGAGAGACAGAACAAGAAGTATCATGCTATAATACTTATCATTTCAGGATGAAGCCAAGAACTTCAATGAGTGTCAAAGCACTGCTGAGAGGATTTGGGGGTAAAAAATTCAAGCACTTTCTAAGCACAAAGGAGCTTTTTTGTCACATTCTGGCTGAATCATATTATAGACAAGCCACAAAGGGGGGAGCAGGTTAATGAAAAAAATACAGAAATTGTCTAAAATACAAATGGACAGGAACATCTAAAAGACCTGACAGTTTGTCTGTCACACATCAATCTCTGTAGCCTCTTCACTTTTTCAAGCCATTCAAGAAAAAGTTAGTCTAGAACATCAAAAAAACACACATTAAGCTCTTTTGCTACGCCAGAGGTAACTGCAAAAGACTGCACATAGATGTTAGGCCCATTGGTAGAGTAACTAAAACCCAGAATGTAGGTTCTTACATCCTTGTAAGGCATATCAGAAGGTTTGTTTATACATAAGCGTTTGCCAGAAGCAATAAAATGCTTATTTGGTAATATGCAATACATTGATAGTAAGCCAAAGGGCAATCAAAAACATCCAGGAAAAAAAAAAAGATCACATAAAATTTAAATGGACTACTGACAATCTGTCTGAACAGATTTTGTACTGCCTCCAGCATACTGCAAAGGCAACTCTCTTGTCTAAACGTAGGAAGGCAGCAAAGAGTCCATAATCCATTAATGCATGCTCCATATCATGCCAGTGCACAACAGCCTAAAGTAGGAATAAGGCTTTTATCAGTTTCTTAACCTGAAGTCACATCAATCCATTCCATGAATGGGGGAGATTAAAAACTAACAAGAACCAAGAAAGCATACATCCAAGAAGTTCATCAAAATGCTCAAGATCTTAGAGAGCATATTTTCTTTCACAAGCTATGTAACAGTCTTCATATACTCTCAGACCAAGGAAAAAGGCAGCCCCAGAACAGGTTGTAGCTGGGAGAGGACAGTGGTCTCTCACAATCCTGTCCCTTAGTCACAAGAGTGGGTGAAAGCATGCAACTAAATCCAGCCCAACATGGCTGTAGTCAGCTCTTGTTTCAAATCAGTTTTCTACCAATTGCAGGACAGTTCAAGGAACCACTGTGGTTCTTTACACAGACTGAGATTTAAGAAAGCTACACAGATCTTGTCCCACCTTTGTGTCACAATCCTCATCTCCTAACAAGTCCAGAAATTACTTCACCTAGTAACATCAGGGCACAAGGACTAGCACTTAAGCTAAGCAAGCATGTAAACTGAGCAACTGCCAAAACAGCTCAAAACTCAAAAATGCAGAAAAATCCTTGCTAGACAGAGAACCTGCACAAAGACCTTCAGGCAACGTCTGTACCTTCACTATAAGCAGTGAACAAGTTTTGACAAATATGTATTAAACTATCATAATAATAATAAATAAAGAGGCTCTTGTGTTTCTAGCTTCAATCAATAGTCCTGGCAAAAGTGGTAGTAACAATCTTGTTGAAAAGAAAAAAACAACACATGAGCGAGGGGTGTTTTGGAAAGGTATGACAATTCTGCTTTAGAGTTTACAAAGCCCTTCCCATAGCTCCTATTATACTGTGGTTCGAGACGAGGGAAACCCCATATACAAAAAAGCCCCGTCAACTCAACGTGTGCACGAGTCAACATGTGAAAGGCTGAAAGCCTTCCTTTCATCCCAAAACGTGGAGAGAAAACACCCATGCGTGATAATTACTGTTAAGTAACACCTACCTAGACACGCAACCTACTTTTAGCCACGGAGAGGAGGGGAAAAAAAAAATAATAAATAAATAAAGACGGGGACGGAGGGGACAACAACACCAACAAAAACAAGAGACGCAACAACCCCCCGCAACCATGGGCTTTTTCCCTGCGGGGAGCGCTGAGGGTGGGAGATGAAAGGCAGAGCGGCCGGACGACACCTCTTCTCCCCGACGGAAACCCACCTCTCCTTCCCTCCCCTCCTTCCTTCTCTCCCTCCCTCCCTCCCCGCCGCACCGCTTTGTTCGGCGGCCGGCAGAGACGGCGAGGTGCGGTCACGGCTTTCGGGGAAACTCGGGGATCCGGAGCGGGGCAGGAAAACACCAACCCCCGGACCCAGGGCTAGGGCAGGCGGCGACGGCGCTGGCTTGGCTGGGCTCGGCTCGGTCCAGCCGGGCTCCGCCGGCAGAGGGCGAGCCGCCTGCCTGGCCGGGAGCCTGTTTTTGTTAGCACGGG
>VZTY01004262.1:0-44759 GCA_013400935.1 Turnix velox
AGGCAATAGGGCTGCTCATAAATGTGGAGGGCATTGTATCCAGTCTTGTAAATACCTGCAAAAGCATGTGATCCCAGTCTGGCTTTGGAATATAGTTGAATAGGTACACAGAGCTATGTGCAGCTTTCAGACAAAGTTTACTAGCAGAAGTGTATTTTATAGAAGGATAAAACCAGAGTGCCAGATTTAAAGTTCATATGAATTCAGAACATGGAGAACAGAAGAATATGATAGGGACTTACCATTTCATAATCCCAGGCAGCTTCAGTACAGAGTAATACTCTTCTTTTGCTAAAACTGTTCCTGACAGATTGAGAAGCAACTTGCCAATATAGCCTTACAAAAACCAAACACTTCCACTTTGATTGAAAAATTTTACCTTTGTTTCATGAAGATGATCAGAAACAATGGAAAGGGAAAAATAATGCTCTGTAATGAACTGTGCTCCCTTTCACTGCAAGAAACTTTCTCTGGTGGGACCATTTCTACAATGGTTTTATCCATCCTTACAGTAAGGTCAAGGAACATTGTCTGAAACTGTCATAAAATGAGTAGTGTTCTATTTGAGCATATTTTTAACATGTGTTTGGTGTGTGTTCATTTGGTACAGACTTCTGTATATATTCTGCTAATCTCCTAGTAAGAAGTAGTAGTAGTAGTAATAGCAGTAAGTAGTAGTGCTTTACACATAGCAGAGACTCGTCTCCTCATGCAGGATAAGGATCTAGATAAGTACTTCATATCTGACACAAAGGGTGGATTTCATTTATACTTCTACTTTTCTTCACATTTCTTCCTGAAGGAAAATGTGACATTTTAATATCTCTTAGAAAAGTAAAGTATCTATACCTGGCAGTTATTAAAATATGTTTTTTACAGAACAAACAGTAACCTCCTTGTAAATGTGGTTTAAAACTTTCAAGTCTTACTGAAAATGCCTTTTAAACAAATGAAATATTAATGTTTAATAAAAGGTAAAAAAAAATTTATAATTGCAAAGTTTAATTTTTAAAAAATATGAAGTGTTAAAACCTAATTACTATTAAATATTCATGGTTAAATTATTAAAATAGTTATTAAACCCCAAATGTCTAAGTCATCAATTCACAGGCTCTCTGTAACATAATTTCACCAACAATAATTTTTTTAAGAAGCCAAATGAATGCACGGCTCCTGTTCTCCTGTTGAATCAGTTCATGCACCTGCCACAGGAAGAGGACCAGGCTGGTCTCAAATTGTCTGCTGTCTTATTTGTTCAGATTTACATCCAGACTCAAATCCTGCCCATTGTGAAAAACATAGCTATGACCTTAAGGTACCAGAGAATCCATATTTCTTTTCTGAGTTGTTTCACATGCAGCAGAGTATTGAGCATAAATGAATCCCATTTATCTGGTCAGGCCTCCTGGCAGCTGCTTCCACTTTCTGGTAATCTATATTACTTTTGAAATAACTGCAATGAACCATTATCCTACAGATTGACAACACTTTGTTTTCTGAAAGTGCTGTAAGAAATCAGCAGGAAGTTTGCCTTCTGAATCCAGTTCTCTGGCTGAATAATAGCAAAAGCTTATGAAGCAAATTCCAAAAATACATGCAGATCTCCCAACATAGCTTTCTATTGATTTTTATGCATTGTCCAGTTCAACATAAAACAAAGGGACCCACAGATGCCATTTTTATATTTCAGTACCATGGCAATCTTTTCTAATGAGAATGCAATGCATTATAAAGTTACATCAAGCATCAGTTACAATAACATTAGCATTAATATGCTCACTCAGTGATACAAGAATTAGAGGTCATGAGAAGGAGATTTAACAAATATATAAATGGGTTTTCCTTGTTTTTCATAATCAAAGCTTTTGCTGAAAGAAGGATAGAGGGACAGAGTGGGAATACCTTATCTAGCTCACAAATTCTTAGGGGGGGGGGGAAAAAAGGATGTAAGGAAATGTTATCCCTGAGCATAGATATCTTTAAGCTGTCTGGCATATGACAATTTTTACAGTGACACATTAGCACAGAGCAGTATTTGCAGTCTTCCTGCATAGTGCTCATTAAACTTTAATGAAGCACAATTTCCAAAATTCACTGCCAAATGCACTTATCCTATAAATGTCATTATCAGCAATTTTACATACAATTTTGGCTGAGGAAAAAAGTTGTAGGACAAAGTATTTCCATACTTTTTTCTTTAAATACCTTAGAAAGGTCAGCTATAGCACAGTATCTCTCTGAGTACTCACTTGGACTTGATTCAACCCTTTCTGCCCTTGATTCTGCCTAAATATCTCTATCACTTAAGACAGTTTCTTAAAATTGAGATTGATCTTGATGTACTTTTATTGCAACCCCTAGCATAGGGTTTAGTAAGTACTTCAGTACCTTTAGTGATGGCTCATATTTTCTTTTTTATCAAAGTAAAAAATAACTTGATTCTTATCACAAAATAACATTTAAAATATAATATTTTGAAGTGATCCGATAGACTTTCATTTGTAATGCATAGGCAGAGTGTGAGCAATGAGACAAGATATTTACCAGATAAAGTTCCATATAGACACAAAAGACAAGACTTCATATGAAAATGACAAATAGGGAGATTATGCTCTAGAGAATAATTAACATGTTACTCTACCCTCCATTAGCAGAGTCCTTATTGACAGCTCACTTCTCAGCATCTTTCTCCTGTACGTGGCTTTCCCTAATGATAATTACCTGTCTGAAGACATGAGAAATGCTCCACAACATTAAAAGTTCTGTTATTAATTGCTGCATTAGCATTATATCCAGGTAGTATCTATAGAGAATCCTACCAGTTCAATAGGGTAATTATATTAATTATATTAATTTTTATATTTGCTCAGATTTAGGTGCAGATAAACCAGCTTTTGCTATCAGCCTGTGTTAGGAATGGTAGATACAGAAAAAAATCAGAGTCATAGAAGAGTTTGAGTTGGATGAACTTTAAAGGTTGTATTTTACCAACTCCCCTGCAATGATCAGGGACATCTTCAACTAGATGAGGTTGCTCAGAGCCTCACTCAACCTGACCTTGATTGTTCCCAAGCGTGGGGCCTCCACCACCTCTCTGGACAATGTCTTCCAGTGTTTCACCACTTGTCTTCTCCAATGTTTCTTCCTTAAATCTAGTTTAACTCTTTCTTTTAATCAAGATCTGAGCAGATGCAGTGGGTGCAAATGTTGCCCAGATCAGAAAAACAGTGTAGATATGAGTGCCTATGAACACTCAACAGATGAAGCATATGACCATTGAAATGGCTGTCTTTTGCTGGTTGAGAAAAATTATGCACTATGTGCATGAAATTATTTCTTTTTTTTTATTATGTTGGTTTGAAGAGCTGGTTGTTTGGAACGTGGTATATGCTGGGAGTTTGTTCATTGTTGTATCTGTTAGATTCTGGTAGTTAAATAATTTTTTTCTCAGGTATCCAGTGTTTCCTGTATTTACTGAAAATCTAGTTAAAACAACAAAGGTATCAGAAAATTTTCCTCTTTCTTTTAATTGGCATCTGAATCAGTTAAGCTGACACTGACAAAGGGAACATATTTTGTAAAACATACCTGCCTCTTCTCCTTACAGGTAAAGCAGGTTTCAAGCTAAAGACTAGAGAACAATTTCTTTCTATTTCCTCCTGACTGCAATGAGTTGCAAGTAGAATTCGTGCATTAGAACCTGACACTCTTCTTAATTTGCTAATTTTGTGGTTTTTTTAATGCTATATGTTTGACACTTTTCTATTTTGGCCTCATTAACTTGTGATTTTGAACACTGACGTGCACTGAGAAGCACTATATGGTCCAGCTTTCCAATTTTTTTTTCTTTTTCTGAATTTTAATACCATCTGCATTAGAACAGATACTTATGTTTCTTCAGCATTTTTCTGCCATCAGTACTTTTTATCTTGCTCAGCAGAAATCAGTAGGAGAAGCAGCATGATTTTGATGAAGTCCCTAATGTCACCCATGTTGTAGTAACAATTTTTTTGCTGACTCCTTAGACCAATAAATAAAACAATCTCTTTATATCTTCTGACATTTCTTTGTAGAGCAGAATGTCACCTATTATTGCTTCAATATCTGCTATTCAAATCCCTTTAATCATCATGAATCTCTTAATTTAAATATAGTTCATGGTGTGCAGTTACAAGTATTAGAAGTACAGATTAATATAAGAAACTTTTTAAGAGGCGAACTTTTTTTTTTCAGAAGCAGGATATGCATAAATCTAATTGCTGCTTACCATCTCAACGTTAAAAAAATTGTGTCAATGAAACCATGGGAGGAGATAATCTTTTCATACAATATTGAAACACAGTTGTGTAAGACACAAAGACATCCACACCAAAAGGTATAATTTCAAGTAAGCTGCTAATGTTTACCAACTGTAAATATATTTTAAGAAAATCCTACTGGTTTTTATTTTAATTTTGTAAAAAAATTCCAGTGACATGTTTCTTATATTGCTTAATGCATGTTCTTCAAATTCCACATTAATTTACAGAAATAAATACCAAAATGAAACAGCAATTTATGCTGAGGCTTTGGCAAGAGTGTACAGCAAGTAAATGTGAACACATGTAGCACCATTTTCATTCCTCTGTAGCTCCACATTTAGGTACAATTTAAGTTTACCTCCACATTGACATAACTCATGTCCTCCTTTAAACTCACTAGATCAAAGTGAGGGATGCTTTCTAATTCTCTTGAAAACCACGTCTTGTATTTAGATACAAGTACAATTTCAACATCTAATTGGTATAGTTCACATAGCAACAAAACATATCAGATTAAGAGAAAGAAACTCAGCCCTATCTTAATTGTAACTTTCTTTTATGGAAATGTCAGTGTCTTTTATTCACAAACAACTCTCATTGAGACTGATCTTATAACTAGCTCAGTTGTACTTTGTTTCAGTACAGTGCAATCTAAATGTCCCATCAAATGCGAGAGAAAACAAACAGTATAAGTAGTGTATCTATTTTTGCACCCTCTAGAGGTTAATCGTTAAACTTAAGTAGAAAAGTATTAGCTGTCTTTTCAGTAATGCATTTGTAGATCACTTACAATATTTGTCATAATGAGTTTCCAGTTTTACCACACAAAACTTCAGAGATTCATAAGCTTTTGAATCTAATCCATTGAACAGGCTAGTAGTTATTCAGTCTTTTTTCTACTTGCCAAGTGTCATACGAAATAATTTTGTTATTTTTTAATTTAGCTACACAAATATAAATTAATTATTACAACTTTCAGACCAGGATTTTATTCTAAAATTCCTAGTAGTATTGTCAAAGTGATAGCCTACCTCTATTACTATGGCGTGCTGTAATTCCCTTACTAGTGCTAAACTACTTAAAAGTTTAGTGATCAGAAAAATCTACTGACACATTGGTATTCCTGCTTTTCCCAGGTGGAAGACATGTATGAAATCTTTCTCCTTTTGTGATGAAAAGATATAGATTCATTTGCATTCCCTTTGATGTACTATTTGTTCGTATATTTATTAACAATACAGAGAGGGAAACAGCAGCATGAACTAATTTATTTTCAAATCAGAATGGCTAAAGACAAAGAGTCACGTTATTGGCAGTACCTATGTGTTTTCATGATGTGATTTATACTGCCTAAATTTTGTTCATTCTGTACTTTTTGTAATAAAAATATGCTATTTACTGAAGCCTACAGTCACAACTTTTCTGCAAGCCTTAAAATGTAATCACCTGCAACATTCTGCAGGTAGTTTTTAGGGCCTGTCATACTAAAAGCTGAATTAACTCTTAATTTATTTTGCCTTAAGTCAATAAGGAGAAAGCCCAGGTTATTCCTTTTGTTTTGCTTTTCACATTACAGAAAATTCTCAAATGAATGGATAACAAGACTAGCCTTCAACTCAAAAGAAAAGCTAGTGGTTTTTTCAGCTCAAAATACAAATTAGGTGCAGAATTCACTTCACTTGAATTAGTAATAGGCTGGGCCCAACATCCAGTGAATGAAGACTAACACAGCTGAACTAAAATAAATAGAAATCCAGTGATTTATACTAAGAAGACATTTTTTTGTTGTTGAGCAAATGCAAGTACATGGGAATATGAGGTGCTTAAATATGCTTCCCACAATAACAGTGAAAGCAAAACTATATCACAACCCTTTCACTGCTATTATCCATCAGTAGACTAGGAGGTGTAAGTGTATTCCAGGTCCCTTGCAAGAGATTTAATGTCCATTAAATTTATATAGCTGTATAGCACATAACAAGAAAGAATTTAGTCCTTCTTCAAATTGTAATTTGAGTTCTACTATACGAACAAAGAGGAATTTTGTATCCAGAATAGCTTCATGCTTGGTACACCAATTTAACCACTACGATTTTGTTTCTAATGCAAATATTTACTATGCTTTCATGGAGGCTTTTAATGGAGTCAGTGTTGATATACTGGCTGCAAGTAAATTAATGATCAGATTAGGGATTGCATAATAATTCCCTGCCATGAAATTTTGTTTGTTCCAACACAGAAATCTATAGTTCTTCAGTGTATAAAAAGGTATGGTTTTAGACTTAGAAACCAAAAATCTAGAAAAAAAAAGGTGATAAATCATTTAAATTATTAGCTTTCCTGGTAAGACGATAGAGGATTTAGGTTTCAGTCAGCAAACATCTGATAACAATGATACTCTCAAAATGAAAGAAAGATGGGTGCCTTCACTGGGTGGATGATTATCCCTGTAACTGTGAAAAAAATATTCCCATCATTTTCAGCATCCTTTCCTAACCCCTGCCTGCTGTATTTTATTACCCGTGCTATATTGTATCTAAATTAAGCAGCTGATGTACCATGAGCTTTATGAAGGGTGTAATCTTTGCCTTATGGAGTTTAGCATAGCCAGCGCTAAACTCAGCAAGTTCCAGGATCTCATGCTTCAAAGCCCCACTCACTCTTGGGATAATATAAATTATAAAACTTGAAAGAGTTACCTGCACATGACATATGACATGAACATACCATGAAAAACTTCGTTATTTTGAATGATGGTCTCTCCTGGTTTTGCATGGCCACACTGCTGGTGGGTGGGAAAGATTAGTGGGGAGTGCTGTTGTTGCTTTCCTAGGTAAACCTATTAGCAGATAAATGGCTTGTTTTTCTGCAGCGCTGTTATTTTGACTGTTATACCAACAGTAGTGATAAGAATCTGTAATTTGCCTCCTCCCTTTTATTTTTTAGGAGCTTAATAACCTTTTTAAAATAAGGTAAACCATGACTTTATATTGCAGAAGCAACACTAGACAAAACTGAGAGATGTAAACTGTGAGATGCCCAGTACAGAAGTTATACTGATTTCCTTATACTTTTATCCAAGAGAAAGAAATCCAGAAGTAAGGATTTCCAAGGTCAGTGATTAACAGGAAGTAAAGCACCTATGAAACTTCCATTTGTTCTTCAAATGCATGACAGTAACAGTTATGCTACGGTGATATTTTGAGATTCAAATCACAGTTGAAATGTAAATTGAAACACCATTGATCCTTGAAATATAGAATCAGAAAAAAGAATGTAGCAAATGAATGATATTAGGGTTAATATTTTATTTATTTTCTTTAAAATGTTTTAATCTAGATTTTTACAGACTATGAACTCTGAATGTTTAGCTGACAACCATGTATATTGTATGTAATTATTACACAGAAATGTAGCATACAAGTGTGCTTAGAATGCACTGTATTTGGAACAGAGACTATATTTACTTTCTGCTTCTATAGCTGGTAGCATAACATAGTTTCTGTTATATTCTCTTGTACGTTCTGTGGAGTAAATACAATGAATCATCTTGGAAACTGGAACAAAAATGAATGAGTCCATAATTTTTAGGTATCCTAAAATTTTGGTGGAACAGACTATCCAGCATTGCTTGCTGTATTTGACAGACTGAGTTAGACTAAATCTTGCAACTATCCAAAGTGTTTCATAAGCAATCTGTTGAACTATCCTTCTTATATTTTCTGCAGAAAACTGTGAGAATTGCTGATGGCTGATGTTATGTCTGAAATGTATTGCAAGATACAGAGTAAATGTTCATAAGGATACAATTCTACAATGGCACTCTTTGGCTTGCCTTTTATCTCAGAGGCTTTTAATTTGTCTCTGACCTTTGCTAAAAGAATACAGCAGTTATAGTTAATACCCATTACTACACACAGAGTATATTTGGCAGCTCTCAAGTTCATAAGCATGCAGATCAACCTTTCATGGTCACCCAGTAGATGTTTAGAAAGTCACATTTATGGAGTTTATTCTGTAAAAAGGAGGATAAAAGTGATTACATGGCACTTTCTCATTAAGGCTGTCTGTTTTTTGATGGCCAGGGAAAGGGATGCAGGTCATTCAGATTTCAGAGCAAGTGAATTGGAGCAAAATCCTTGACAGACCATTACTTGTGACAGAAAATACAATATCTAACGGGTGTTGCTGATTCTGGCAGCTACATTCAGGGTATATCCCTTCCTAAACAGTGAAGGGAAAGTAAAAAGAAGAATAAGATATTTTGACAGTGAAACATTGGCTTTGTCCTTGCTGCAGCAAGCCAGTCTGACAAGTTGGTATATAGAAGTACTGCTTTACAAGAAGAGGTGCAAGTATGAAGGGGAAGTGATTTTTGCACAAAGGTGAACTCTGTTATCTGTAACACTGTGTACAAAGGAGAAATAATGTAGGATTCAGAGACCCATGAGACATAGTCCATCAATGTATCTCTCAGAAAACCTTTCCTAGAAGGGTTTTTCATGTATTCAATAATCCAAGAAAACCAAGGAATGTAACCTCTTACAGTGCTGCTACAATGTCTAGGCAGAAAATTCTTCCTTCATATGGAATTTATGGACTATATTGCTTGCAAACCAACCATAACTAGCATTTTCCTTCAAATTACACTGTTATATTTTTTAAATTAATACATAAAGTTCAAACTGCGGACAGACCTTGACTTCACAAGTCAAGCAAAAGTGGAGTTTCTCTGAATGTTTTAGAAATCTGAAATATAATGTTATGCTGAATTGCAAATAAGGTCTCTCATATTAATTAATGTTAGGGCTATCTTTCTTGTTTTGACAAGAACAGCAAGGGAATTAAGATGAATACTTTTTCTTAATCTCCTATGTACTAATTTAAAATACATCTATTTGCACTATACCTCAGCTGTGATAAGACCTCAAATTGCAAAATAATTCTAGTTCTCATTTAAAGCTTCTTAAATCTTCAAAACACGTTTCTATTTTCTTAGAATAAAAGAAGAAAATAGCTGTCTTTAAAGCATATAAATGTCACTGTGAGATGATTGCTCATCAACTTAGTCAGGATGGGTAAATAAATGCTGACTTTTTACAGTGTTCTCAAACTTGTCAGCTTATCTTTTGAGAACAGATCAAAAGGATCTCTAATTCTCTCTTTTCCAGCCCTGATTTGGGAAGCTCCTTTCCTATTTCTTTTTGTCACCGAATAAACCCCGTGCTCCAAACTACATGTTTGAATCCAAGCACTTACATGTAAAAATACTACAAGATCTTGATTGGGAAAATATTAAATTTCTAATGTTTTGGATCTAGTTAAGCACATTATTAGAAAAATGTATAAAAAAAAAACCCCAATGTTTTTGTTACTCTTCCTGAATTTTACACTGAGATTCAGCTTAGAGGAGATGTCTTTGGCCACATTACAAACTTCTCAAATAGAGATGTATGATAGAATTGCTAAGAAAGATGTGCCACTAGTGATATGGTCAATAGTGGATAAATGGTTTTGCTGCTGTAGGCAATTCAGATCCTTCTACTGAAGCTTCACAATTCAGTCTTGGGCATAATCTTTTTCCTATTTTAAAACTGAATCTGTTTAATATAGTATGGGGAAAATATGTTTTTCTCTGAAGTCTTTGTAAATGATGTGAAACACTGAAGTTTTATGATATCTGATATTGTGACTAGACAATGATATATTTACATGAGGTGGCAGTACTTAACAACATAATTTCAATTACCTTGTATTAGATAAGAAGAAAATACCTGAGGTGAATGCTTCTAAACTTTCAAACATGAGGACAAGTCTGTTGTGTGTAAGTCTCAGGAATATGTGTCAGTGAGCATCTGGCATAAGAAATACTCTCTTGCAGAGCTGGGGAAGTGCCCATCAGACTGTTTTATCTCAGTTGTTTCTATGACCACGCATTTGGGTTTTTTAACAGGGTTTTATCAGTCAGTCATGGAAAGATGGGGTAGTGAACAAACTGAAGGATCTTATTCCCCAGGAAATCATGTGAAATGGCTGGCAGACTGCCTGCACCTTATTAGATAGCAGTGTAAGGAGTTTTTGAATAAACCTATATTTGAAGGGTTTGTACCGTGAATGTAAACCTTTTCTCTGAGCTGCCACATGGCCTAAATGGAAAGAAGTTTGAAATCCCTAGAAGTTTCTCTCCCTCTTCTCTTCCTCCCCCTATATCTATATACCTCTCCTTATCTATATTCCTAAAAATAACCCCAAAATGGTTAAGTTATACTATTTCAGCAGTATTATATTTAACTTTTTGGGTTTTTATGGCTGAGAACTGAGTGCAAAATTGGTCAGAGGTAGTGACATTTACAGTCTTGGCTCCAACCACTATGAGAAGTTCTTTCCATGTTGCAGTCTCTGACGCCTCCAGGAGAACATGACTCTGCACAGCTCTGTCTTGTCTTTATCTTTGAGCACCTCCTGGGCAACAAAACATTGTACATCTTGATATATGTCCTTTCAACTGTTAAGGTCATTTTAGAAGTAAGTAAAATTACTATAAATTTTTCTTTCCTGAATTATTTAAATACTATGGACAACATTTTGAGATGACAAATACCCTGGTAGGAACCTACCCTGGTAGGATGCCCACTAGTGGATAAATTGATGAAAGCACAGAATTAATGCATTTTTGCCATGCAATCTTGACAGAAAAATTTGGAATTTTTTCTCTCTCAATTTAAGAGACATGTATGTTTATTTCAGTTTAAATTTTTAGAATTTTTAATTAATTGTAAGGCTTTTACTCACATTTTTGTTTATATTTCAAAGTGAGTTTAACTTTAATTGGAAGTTACGACTGTTCAATCAATAGATGAGCGGAAGTCTGGATGGTTCTCTTCTGTAAGTCAAAATCTTTTTGTTCATCAGTATACTCCAATTTATTTTTGTCAGAGTCATTTAACTCTGTAATATATGTTCTTAATGAAAGTGTTTAACAAGGCTGTTGTCAATTTTTTATAAGAAAAGTTCTCTGGAATAATTTTTTCTTGAATGCTTCAGCTGTATAGATAAATGCTTTTGGATTCTTAGGCCAAACTGGAAAATGAAAACCAATTCTATGTGAGCTGACTGCAATATTTCATTGTCCTAATGTGGAAAATAATATTTTATATAGAAGTATGAGGATGATCTTATGATTTTTTTCCTGTTGTCATTGTTACACACAGGCAATGTATAAAAGACAGCATTTTGGAGTTGGAATGTTCTACATATAAATCATAAAAATGAAACTTTCTGATCCTTTGCCAAATATTTTTCCCTAGATCAAGTGAGAAAATTAATTACTGAAACTAGTTGATATCACCTTTTGGTCAATCTAAAACCACTTACATTTTTTAATGTCTTTTTTATATGTGATAGTATAGGGAAAGGATAGTGAATTCATACTTTACCGGTGTACCCAAACAAGTGGGAAATCATACCAAGAAATAAATTTTTAATTGGGGAAACAAGTTCTTCATGCTTCTTGTGACTAAATGAGAATCACATGCAATAAGATTTAGAACCCTAAGTTCATTCTGGTCCTTACAAAAATAATACATTGTTTTTTCCTCAGTTTCATTGTCTTCTGCTTTGTTTTTTTCCCATTATCTTTCATGATCTCAGCAAGTATAATCCCAAATGAATGTGAAGCTTATTATTTTCCTCCTTCTTGAATGTTAGGTTGGGCAGTCACAGTTGATCTGACGAGTATCTTCTAGCTTAAAACTGCTGAATGCAAGTTATAGAGTTCTTTTGTTTTGTCTGTCTGCCTCCCAGAAAACTTTCAGAATGCTATCAAGAGACTTAAATTCCTATCCACAATGCTAATTATATATGTAAGTCAGATTGGTTTTCCTAGAAAACAGTTCCATTTTTCCCCTGATGCACACCTATGCTTGTGTATTGTGATCAATAAACATGTTCGTATTTGGTGAGCAGTTTTGTCTTTGCTGAAAGTGCGGGGGTACAAGATTTTAAAATGGCTATCTTTCCATCACTGCTTAGGCTTTTAATTTGAAATCATACTTTTCTTGGCATAATATCTGTCAAATTCCATGCCAGCATTCATTTGAAAGGCTTGACATCCATTGATCCAGTATAGGATTGACAGCAATAAATGGGAGAATAAGCCCCCTTTTTAAATCCTGAATCTTTCTTTTCATGGGTATTTTTTGTTTCTGAATATATATACATAAATTGCTGATAGTATAACATTTTCCCTATTGCATTGCACAACATAAGTTTTTATAATATATTCTACAGAATAAAATCCACAGCTTGTCAGTCATTATAAAAAGAATTAAGTATTTCCAATCTGCAGTTGCATGAATTAGTTGCTTGAAGAAAGTGCCCTTAGGCACTACAGGGTGTTTGATATTATAATGATTCATGAGGTAGCAAAACTGTCTTGTCTTCCTATATACTGTGCTACTGAAAAAATCCCAGAATTTCTATGTTATAAAGATGCTAGGATGAAGTTTGAGGAGTTTTTAAATGTTTACTTGCTATTGAATTATGTAATAAATTTGGCATTTATTTCACAGAAATAAGACCTTCTATTCCAAATCTTGGTTATAATTATCTTTCTTTTGTTTTTTACAAAGAATGTCAAGTGGTAAATGCAACAACAGAAATTTAATGGATACCCTGTTATGGAAAATTACTTATTTTTGTAAGTAATTTCATATGAAGTTGACAAAAAAAGATTCCTAAACTTGTGTAAATATTAGTTAAGTATATTAAAGTACTTCCAAGCTTCAAAAAAGTACATTTTCCTTTTACTTTTGTTTTCTCTATAAATTAATACATTTAATATTAAATTGCAGGGGAAAAAAAAAAGGAAATTTCATTATGATTTTTTTTTCCTATGCATGACTACAATATAGAATGCATGTCTGAAGCTGGTGCAACACATAGCAGAACTTTAAATAAGAGTAGACAAGTGCTTTGTATGCATCTATGTAGAGGATAGTGACACCTAATAGAGATTGTTCTGCAGTGTGCAAACCCTCATTCTACTGTGAATGAAAAGTTCCTTTACAACTGAATTTTATGTGCCTCATTAAATGGTGTGTTATGTTTAAATGTATTTTTAAGTGCACTTGTGCTGATTCTGGAATGTGCTGTGCTGGCAGAAACCCTACATCAATATACTTACATTAAAAAACACTGCAGCAAGAGTGCAGGTCCACTTGCAAAAGAACCCCATTGCTGTTGATTCAGCTTCTTCTTTCATTTGTGAGACTTCATGCCTGCTTTCGTGCATATGGTTTCCTGGAATGATGACACTAGTACACTGATGTTGACAAATCTCTTCAGAACATTTTCCTGAGTAATCTTGTTGATTCCAGTGAGAGTGCTCAGAGACTAAGTTGCTACCAAGCAGGTATATAGGCAAAAATCATGATAGAGGAACTAAGAATCGAGAGCAAAGGTGGTATAAAATATTGCCTTTTGGAGCAAAGCAGACTACACCCAAAAAATTACATAGCCAAGTGACCAACTTAGAGGGAGCTGAAACTGTCAATGAAACAGCCTGAAGAGTCTGCCAAAAGGCCAGATGCTGCTACTGAAAAACTACCTCCCACAAATTGGCACTGGTATTTTGCAGAGTTGGCACTCAATAGTACCTTCTTTGCTAAACCATGCTCTGTCTTGAACGTATTATTTTACTACCCTCTTCTGTTATCAGTAAATGGATAATATTATTCTGTTTTCATTTATTTAATTCTCCTTGGCAATCGTTCTTTCGACAAATGCAAGCGAAAGGAGAGTAAATGTGAACACCTTTTTTTTGGTTGGGAAAATATGGGTGATTTCTTTTCAAAATGCTGCGTGGGGCATATGACCTACGGACCTTGATGTTTGCTTATGGTGTAATATTGTTTCCTCAATATTTTGACATTATCCAGGGATGATTGTTGGCACTAGAGTTGCCACTTCTTGGAGAAAAGGAGTAATTCAATGATTTCTGTTCACTGAGCCTCTGACAATTAAGTTTGTTGAGTCTGCTAGATGTGGAAGGGAAGCTCATGGGCATTTCCAGTGCAAACACAAATGGAATAAACTCTCTTTCTGCTGTGCTTTCCAAAGAGTACATGTAGAAAGGATTTGTGAAGAAAATAAAAAAAACAAAACTAGCCTTTGCTTATGTGAGGCTACTTTTTGGAACAAAGCTCTTGCTTACACAAAATGCAAGCTGGACAGTAGGTGTGATGACTGCAAGGATGGATCCAAAATAGTGCTTATTTTGGACTGAATTGTACCTGTAGAGGAATTTCATTGTCACAGGTCTACACCAGTAATACCGCATCAACAAATCAAGACATGGTGATGTAATAAAGGAAGTTCCATACAGTAAATGGAGAAATGTTACTCATTAATAGGTGTTTGTGCATTTTATATAACTAGACAGAGGTTTTTCTGGTTGTTTTCTCGCAGAAGAAAATTCTCGGTTTCTCAGTCAAAAAAGACAGGATGCAAATAGGGGCCACCATAAAATTATTGCAATAGGGTTTCTAAGAACAAAACTCTTGACACTTTGCCATTCCTAAGAAATGTGAATTACAGATGAAGAAGCTGCTGCAAAAGCAGAGAAAGAACAATATTATCAGTAGCCATTCATATTGATCAATTAACTGTAACAGCAAATTAAACACTGTTGCTTTGAAAGAACCATTGTTAACTCAAATGATACATAGAAGATTTGCATTCTTCTGATAATGTACTTTCCTTCATTTTCATTGGAAAAAATCTACCCAGCTACAGACTAGTTTGAAAAGAACTTATTTTTCCCAATTATCACTGATGTCTCAATCCATAGTAATGTTAATATACTTTTGGTAATAGATCATTGTCACATAATAGAAGGGGAATATCTAGTGCTTGCCTCAATATGTCAAATACAGCCCTGAGATTGCATCAGGAGTATCTGAAATGTAAGAAATACATTGTAATCAAACAGTTCAGACTTTGCCAGCATGCTCTAAATGAACAGAAGATATACCAAGTATCAGGCACATTCTGCTGTTTTTCCATATTTTGATGATCTCATATACTCAGTCATTGCAGGAGCTGTTACATGTGCTAAAATCCCACTGAGCAGAGTGTGTTAGAGAGCAGGGAGGGCAGGCAGCTCCATGAGGGAGGTGAGCCTGCAGCTGTGGATGATGAGAAATCTAGTAAGGTAGGAACAGCACTGAGGTATTAATGCTTTCCAACAGTTCCTGAGTAATGTTAATAAAGCAGAAACTGTACTACTAACTAGGGTCAGACACAGCTATGATGTGGCCCAAGGTGGGCTACCTGGGATGTGGGGACCAATGCAATGGGTGGGAACCTGGGTTAGTACGTGGCTTCCAGACCTCATGTCACTACTGCTCCACAGTATAGTCGGTCCGCACCACCCTCTTCCCAGACCCTTGATGAAGAAATGCATAACTTCTTATTTGATTTTAGAGATTGTTTAAAGGTTCTCTATGTCTGCCAAAAGAGCTTGAAAATTTCAGGTTGCCTTTCACCTTTGTAAAACTGAATGAATCAAAATGTTGGAGTATGTTCCTGAAGATATTTCATGAACACTGTTTTTTCTTTTTCAAAGTGTTCTAAAAGTTTTCTCCGCTCTGGTGTTGAAATTAGGCAGGTAATTCTTGAATTTAATAATGTTTATGCCATTGTCCATTAATTAAATTTTGCATGACCACAAAAGACTTGGTGGATAATTAGTTGATTGCAAATTATGTGTCATCTAGAAGCATATTTTGGCAAGCCATAAAGAGTATAAATGTCATTCATTATCATGCTACATTTCAGATAGCTATCTTCACATTTTGATTTCTATAAATGAAATTACTTCAACCAGATATTCTCTAAACAAATTGGGCAATGTGGAATTTAAACAAAGTGCTAAGACGTAACGATTAAAAATGACATTGCTCTAGGATGTGGAGTAGTTGTTACTGCAAGTGCAAATATTCTTTATGAGCATCCTTGTAACAGGAAAGTTTTTGAAATACGATCTTCATAACAATCAATTTTTTTTAAGAAATCCAGAGCACTGTTATAACCTAATGCATTTTCTCTATGTAATTTCATTTAGATAGAAATATATTTTGATGTGAATTCAATAAATTAAAATGAAGTTATTGAAGGCATAACCAGTGTCACCAGTTTAGTTTAAAAGCAAGCACATGTTCAAATGTAAAAAATGCACTCTAGCTGAACATAAGTATCATTTAAAATAATGAGCTCAGAACTAAGATAACTTTATATTTCTCATGGACATCAAATATAAAATATTGAAGAAAAACCAGTTGTTTTGCTAAAGCAAATTATATTTCCTTAATGTATACCCCAAGGAAATTGTTGTGCATTACTTTCAATGTAAATTTCCTTTATTTCCACACAAGGTAGAAAATCGCTGAATTGAGACTTAGAGGATGAATCCAAGTATGCCACAAAAAACTTTAGTTTGAACACTTAAAATGTTTCATACTCAAAGGAAAAATAGCTTATTGCATTTATCCTTTTCAACTTATTTCTAGAAAACTAGAAAAGTTTTCACATGCTACAGTAGAATGATGAAAAATCAAAAATGGATATGTGTAATGTTCAGCTTTATTAAAAGACTGGTAATAAAAAATTGTTTCTACTATAGCTCTTCTAGAGTTTTCTGTTGAATTCATTTTCTCAAGGAAAACATCACTTTCACATTACTATAATTTTCCAGAAGAGTTTTTAATTTCTTTTATGGGTATTCGTTTCTCCGTGTGAAATATTTATCTTCTGATAACACAACCTGTATTGTGATTTTTTCAAAAAATCAGGAATATATACTCAAATAAATTTCACAATCATAAAATTGCATTTCCTCATGGTTCATTAATATTATGGGGATTGTTTTACTTGTTTCTTTTATATAGGCAGATCTTTCTACATCAGAAAGATTTTCCCTGATTTTTTTCAATTAAAGTTATTTTGGTAGTATTTTCTCAGATTTTTACTGAACTTATTGCAATATCCTAGTATATTATGGCAACCTGCAAGCCTCATAATTTTCCAGTGCTTCTTAGATGCCATGACCACATAATTCCTCCTGCATGTTCTACACAGATAAGCATTTTATCATCATGTGAAGGAGGTCAGCTGAACACTGCAGAGAAAGTTAAGAAGAAAATCATGTGCTTGGAGGACTGAAAGAAGTAAAATTAAACATACCTTTATATTGATCTGCTATGACCCTTACTTCCCACAGGCAAGTGAGAAATTGGTGTGGACAAATAGCACATAAAATAGCTATTTACCCCTTCTGTAGTCCTGAACCTTCTCCAGAAAGAATAAGCTGAAAATTATCCACCATGAAAGTTACAGGAACACTAACTGGCAATTCAGACTCTAGGAGAAATTGTTTGTTTGCACCAGATACACACAAATAATAGCATAGAGAGTTATCAGAAAAAATATTTGTGGCCTTGCTGCAGAGGATGGGGTTTTGATCTAGAAAGAGATTAATTTGCAGTTTGAAAAGTAGTTACCTGCTATATGACAGCAGATTGAGTTTATAACATTAATGGAATGAAACCCAGCATAAGAAAATCTAGAAGCTCGGGGAAAATGCAATGTACATGCGGCTCAGTTCAGTTTCTTTAACTTACATGAAAATGTTCCACTTTTATTTTGCCAGACTGCTTTATAATATAAAAAATACAATTCAAATCAATAAGAAAACTAATATATACAGTTCAGTAAGCATGCTCACACCTTCATTATTTAACTGATTAATATGTTAAATAGTTCTGAACATCTTTTTTCCTTGGTGACATATGTATGAATAATAAAACAGATGGTCATTTCCTTCTTACATACTCACTGGACTGAAATTGTGAATGCAATGTCAACTCATAATTGAGTTGAAATACTGTCACATTATTTTTTAAAGAAAACTATCTTTTCCAGTTGTGATTTCCTGATTCAAATTACCAGCAGAGAGTTGATGGATCCCTGGTATGAAATACCAAACCAAAATAAAAATACCCAAACAAACCAAAAAAACCCACCAAACAAAACAAAACCAAAACCAACCGAACAAAAAAACCAACCAAAGAAAAAAACCTAACAATAAAAACAACATCAAATTCTTCATTATCATTACGATGGGAAATTTTCAGTAATGGATTAAATGAAATTTGCAATGTAATTTAACCAGTTAAGAAAAATATTGTCCCATTATGCTTTGATTTATTTCCCTTCAAAACATCCTGGTCTGTGATTGCCATGTGCCTATTTTGAGGAAGATGTACTTACAGATTGTCATGACAATCTGTTTTTCTTTCCATGCAGCCTGGGATAGTGATGTCCTCTGCACTGAGATCTATGGGCAACAAAGTCAAGGAGAATGTATTTTGCATTGTATGTGTGGTATGTCTTGCGCAACTAAATCTTTATTTTTTTAATTGTTATTTCTTTCTCTTTCCTTCCTGTGAAGGATAAGTGCTGTATTTCACAGGGGGTGTAGGTTAATTACTGACATAAGCATAGTTTCTAATGCACATGATATAGAGTCGCAATGTCTGCTGTGCACTTGCATAAAAGTGCAGCAGGCAATGTGGGGAAAATGTAGTGTCATGTTGGAGTAATGACTTGAAACAATATGAGCACCTGCTTCCTCCTAGGTGTCTCCTGGATGTATTACTATATACATCAACAGTGTCTTGCTGTAGCTGGTTGCTGACCACTTAATACCCACATAGCCAGCATGGTGATCACTGGTTTGGCTCAAATTGGTGGCCACAGGCTCAGCATCACTCCCAGAATTAAATTAGTTCCTTATATAGGATACCATTTGTGTCCTAAGGGTTGCCATCTGTCATCCATATATCAGATGTGAATTTAATTAGTCCATCAACTAGATATGAACATTACTTTGTCTGTAAACTAGCTACTCAAACTTCAGTAATTTTCAAAACAATGTGTGTGGTTTAGATATTATATTTGGATGGTTTCTGGCTTGTGTTATCTCATTGTACTATTATTGTCTTTCATATAACTCCATTGTTTTTTTCTTAGACTATCCATCTCATTATTCTTAGACCTTCTTGCAAACACCCACATAACCACTGCCCCTTCTGTACTCGATTCCACAGATCAAACATAGAATTGCAGAATGGTTTAGGTTGGAAGAGGCCTTAAATGTTTGCCTTGTTCCAGATCACCTGCAATGTACAGGAACATCATCACTTTACCTTGTTGCTCAAAGCTCCATCCAGTCTGGCCTTAAGCACTTCCATGGATGGGATATCCATGACATTCATGGGCACCATGTTACTGTGTCTCACCACCCTCACAGTAAATAATTTAATCTAAATCTACCATCTTGCAGTTTAAAAACATTACCCCTCATCCTAATGCTACACTCCTTCATAAAATTCCCTCCCCATCTCTTCTGTAGACCCCCTTCAGATACTGGTAGGCCACTATGAGGTCTCCCCAGAGCCATTTCTTCTTGAGGATGAGCAACCTCAACTGTCTTAGTCTCTTGTAGTACAGGTGCTCCAGCCCTCCAATTATCTTTGACATCCTCCACAGAACCCTCTCCAACAGATCCATGTCCTTCCTGTGCTGAGGACTCCAAAGCTGGGCACAGTACTCCAGGTGGGGTCTTGCAAGAGCAGAGCAGATGGGCAGATTCCCTTCCCTGAACCTGCTTGCCACTCTTGTTTTAATGCAACACAGGATGCTGTTGGCTTTCTAGGCTGTGAGTGCATGTTGCTAGCTCATTTTAAACTTCTCATCAACCTTCTCAGCGGGGCTGCACACAATTAATTCCCCATCAAACCTGTATTTGTACTTGGAATTCCCATGATCTAGGTGAGAAACTTGCCTTTGTCCTCCTTGAATTTCATGAGGGTTTAACAGGTCCACCTCTGAAGCCTGTCAAAGTCCCTGTGGATGGAATCCTGTCCCTTCAGCATGTCAACACCACACAGCTTAGTGGTGTCAGCAGATTTACTGAGAGTGCACTTAATGCCACTGTCCACATTCCCAGCAAAAATCAAACAGCACCAGTTCCAGTACCTGTACCTGAGGAGAATTATAGATCATTGATTTCTACTTGGACTTTGAGCCGTTGAATACAACACTTTGAGTGGAGACATCCAGCCAATTTGTTTGTCTACAAATCTCCATCTTTCCAATTTAATGGCCATGACATTGTATGGGACAGTGCTAACTGCTTTGCATAAAAACAAGTAGATAATGTTTGCTGCTTTTCCTTTATCCATCAACATCATAACATGGTTGTAGAAGGCTGCTAGATTTTTCAGACATGATTAGACTTCAGTGAAGGTGTACTGTCTGTCACCAATCACCTCCATATTTTCTGTGAGCCTTTAGTAGAGATTCCAGGAGGATTTGCTCCATGAACTTACCAGGCAGAGAAGACTGATTGGCAAGTAGTTCCTTTGGTCTTTTTGAACACGAGGGCTACATTTCCACTTTTCCAATTAGGGGGAGCTTCACCAGAGTGCCACAAGTTTACAAGCTTTCCTCCAGCTTCTGACATAATATTTATCTTACACATATTAGGAATTTTCAATACAGGCCATTCAGTTTTTAAAAGGGGTATTTTATCTGAGTGTGTCTAAGTGCTTGAATTGTTACTTCTATGGAGTTATACCTGTGAAATAAATAAATTGAGACATGTTCACTAGCAGCTCGTTGTACAACAGCAACACTCTGTAAATGGGATGAATCAAAAAGAGGGTTGACTGCTCATTTCTGTCCTTGACTCAGCAAATAATTATACTTTGCAGTACAGCTTACACAAAATGTGCAATTTAGGTATTGATAGGACAAGTCAGAAGATAGGGTTTGAATAAACTGAGGTGTACCTCCTGATCTGCTGAGATTTTCTCATCATTTAATTCATCTGCCTGGTCAGTATCCTGTTATCTGCAATTAATAATACAGAGTAGAAATGTTCTAACATATTTTACATACCAAATACCTTGTACATAACTTAAATTCATAGATTCATAGAATGGTTTAGGTTGGAAGGGACCTTAAAGATCATCTATTTCCAATCCCTCTGCCATGGGCAGGGATGCCTCCAGGGATGGGGCCTGCTGAGAACCTCAGCAAGCCTGTTCTTGGATGCCTCCAGGGATGGGGCCTCCACCACCTTCCTGGGCAACCTCTTCCAGTGTCTCACCACCCTCATAAGGGAATACTCAAGTCCTTCTGTTTTTCCCCCCAGTTTGCCTCTAGGCAGGTTCTACACATCCCTTTTTTTCCCCCTATTTCTTGCTCCTGCTCCACACCAACCCTTTTCCAGCCCATTTTCCTCCAAATCCCACACACCTGGGCTCCACTGAAGACTCTTTCCCTCCCTAACTGTTCCCAATCAGCCCCCTCCACCCACTCTCCTATTTAACACCAGCGGGGAAGGGCAGCAGCCATCATTTGCCCCCATTGTGGGGCCCGAGGGATGCTCCTCCTGGTGTCTCTGCTGCAGGACACACCACTGGTGAGTTGCATTTTCCAAGGGGCCATATGGTGGGAGGAGAAAGCCCAGCCTGCTGGCCCCCTGCCTGTTTAGGCAGGGGGAAGGGTGAGTAGGAGGGAAGGTGATGGCCTTGTGTTTTTGTTTCTTGCCTTAAATTGCACCAGTCCTGGTTCAAACTTTAACAGTAATAAATTATTCTCATATATGTTTTGCCCAAACAAATAAAGGAAAAGGTGAGAAACATGAAGCCTGCAATGTGAAAAAAGTGTATCTTAGATACGGTTTAAAGAAAAAATTATGTAGTCCAGCAAGCAGAAAAAGAAACTAAAGCTCTACCTGCCAGGGCACAATTGTTGTTAGCTGGTGGAGATCAGCTTGCAGCATTTTTGAAATGGAATACAAATGCTCCTCATTTCCTTCCATGACTTCTTTTTACAGTGTGGAAAAATGCTAGATCAAGTCTGTCATGAGTATTGTGGACAATTATTGCTGCAATTACTACTGTGGACAGCATCGAGGGGGTAGATGTATCCCATGATCTTGAACAAAAGTTTCTCTTTTCTAAATTAGAAATAATATGGAATTTTTTCTTACTCTTAGGAGGCTCAGTTACTATCTCTGCAGAAAGAACTATTTATAAAGAGAGTTCAAACCAAAATCTCCTGAGTTCTTCTGCTCACTCTGTTTTTGAGTGATTAAATATTTATACCAACTTTGCATCACGTAAACATATTTTTAGGCAAAATATTACTGACTTTTAAATTATTGCTGATCATTTTACTGAGAGAGATCAAGTCAGTGTTAGTAAATGTTTATGACAATATTGCATGACTGCTTCATGCCATGCTTCTGCCTTTTCTGTCATTACAATGTTTCAGAGAAATTTGGTCAGCAACAATTTCCTTGACAGTAATAGGAGAATGGCAGGACATCAGATAGAGGAATACTAACAGCCCACAAACCTGTCAAAGTAAGATTTCAGATCAGGAAAAAAAAAAGTCTAGTGGCATTTCCTGGAATGGACTGACACAACCTTCATATCAAAATGGATTGTTTAACTTCTTGGCAGAATATTTCACTGAAAACTGGAATACACACTGCCATATACATCAAACTCCAGGCTTATATAATGCCTGTGAATAAAGAGAATAGTTTCAGAAGAAGTTCCCAAAACCTTTGTAAGGAATGTAAGTCCAAAAAGAGTGTCTCCTGTGTGTGGCATCAAATTCAGTGGTTTTAAGTAATGTGAGATATGTGATACATTTCTGTCATCCTTTGTGGTGGAGAAGAACCAACTTTTTGTTCAGGGAGAAGCCCTTGCTCACATTCTTTGCTGTGGCAAGCAGGGTTGGCTAGCTAGGTTGTTTAACCTGTGGAGGGGCTGTATCTGCAAGGAGGAGTGCCCTGGCCATCAGGGCATTCTATCCCATCTGCCACGATGGGTGTAAAAGCTGAGGGATTAAAGGGTTGGGTTGTCTCACTTGGTTTATTCAATCTCTCTTTTTTAATGACTGATGTCTAAGGAGGACCAACCCTGACTGCTCACTTGCTTTTTGATCCCAATCAGTGTGTTTCACAATCCAGTTCCCATTCATCACTAAATCCAGTCTGAAACTTTCCTGGTGCCTGCTGGTGACATCTTGCTGGAAGCTTGATAAGTTTTTTTAATATATTTTTATGATATATTTAACATGGATACATAGTATCTTTTTTTTTTAAATGCTATCATTAATACTTCATTAAAGTAATTCAGTTTTTTCTAAACTCATAAATCTCGTATCTCTTCTTCCTCTCCTTGGAGCAAAAGGTGTGGAAAGGCATCTTGTCATTTACCAACCCAGCCCAGACTGCAACAACTTCCCTTTCTTAACCCAAATTTGATCACTTCTTTCACTGAAATTGTATGTACTTATGCCAGATAAGCTATTTTGGGCTTTATAATAATTGATATTCTACCAACATCTCATATGTCAAAATACTGAGAGATAAAGGAAAATATTATTTCCTACTTTTTTAGTATATTTCATCTTAAGACGTGACATGTTCACAAAGTTGTAATGCACATGTAAATCTCTAGGCAATGCATCTTGGAGAAAGAAGCAGAGGCCAGGAAAATAGGCTTGAGGGGAGATGCTACAGATATTTTGAGAAGAAAGGATAAGATTCTGCTCCAATGCTGAGAAAAATAAATGCACCAAACAAGGTGATTGTGTTAAACCAATATAGAAGTGTTAAACCAATATAAAAGAGCATAGAAAACAGCAGGTTATGTAAGACAGGAAGATACATATTAGCACTTTGTTCTGCTTTTTTTTTTTTCTATTTTTATTACATTAACTGAACATGACTGCTCTACAACTCACACCTGTATCTGGCTGGTCGGTGAGACTAAATAACATGGAAGTCTTTAAGCTCATATAGAAGTTGATTGGGTGTCAAGCAGGGTTCAGCAAATGACATAACACCAAAGCAACACTATTGTATCACTTACTGAAATATGCATCTGGGACTCTTGATCTCACTCAAGATCATTTGCTCTTCAGTCTTCCTCAGTCAGTCATCATAAATGACAAGAAGGAGAGTTATGCAAGCACTATGGTCTGGTAGATTAAAATGGATTATAGCTTGGATTTAGAAGTCTCAAACTCTTGAGTTTCAATGCTGATTTTCCTGTGGAAAACTCCAACAGAATTTGAAATAAACAGACTTGCATATAATTAATCTCTAAAAGTATTCATTTTATTGAGAAATTTGAATCTTGTTGTTGAGCATTGGAAAGATTCTACAAAAATTCATTACCATGATGTTTTTCTATACTTTAGAAAGTGATTATTTTCTATTAAATTCTACATGAGCTTAACATGATGGAGAAGCCAAATCGTCAAAGACCACATTTTTAGATGACTTGAATAAAAATCAAGTCAAAGACAAATCAAGACAAAAAGGAGCTTTCTGGTTACACTTTGAGATAGGTCTACTATATGTCTCTCCAATAATGGGATTTATCATACTTGAGTTCTATGAGAAAAGCATTTAATTTAGAATTTAATTTTTCTTAGTATGCCAAACCATTTACTGTTACTTTTGTAGCAGCTGATCACCTTCCACTATTTGTGGAATACTAATCCTGTCTTAAAAATCTTAAATATCATCACTTTGATCCCTACTTTTCAGAATTGTCCTAATGGAGGTAATAATCTTGGATGCCTGTATTAGAAATCAAAAGCTCCAATGTGTGAAGAAATTTGTGGAGTGTCCTGAGTGAAAGTTATCTCTTTCCAACTTTTAATATTAATAATAATACAATTATTGCAATCCTTGCAATAATTTCTTAAGGCTGTGGACATTAAAACTAGAATGAGAAGTCTGTCAAGGTACAGACAGCTGGTAATTTAGATGTTGGCTACATACTATTTGCATGAGAAAACTGATGTCTTCATTTTCCCTTATAGAAATATTTTAATGATGTGACATAAGAAGTTTTAATCTCTAGAAAGCAGGTTACTGGACACCATTAGAATTTAACAAAGACTTACTTATTCTCTTCAGTAATTGTGTTATCTTTAGGTTGGAACAGTCTAAAATTATTTTTAAATTAATAATTTTGCATGTTTCTTTATCCTGGTCTTGAGGAAAAGATTCTTCACAGAGAGGGTGGTTGGTCACTGGAACAGAATTCCCAGAGAAGTAATCATGACACCGAGACTGTTGGAGATAAAGGAGTATCAGCACAACCTTCTTAGTCATATGATTTAGTTCTAGGTTGTCTTGCAAGAAGCAGGGGCTGAACATGACGGTTATGATTGCCTTTGTGCTTGAGTGTTCTATGATTCTACAAAAAAAGACATGAAATCTTGAAAATTTTGTTGAATGTTAGTTTGAAAAGTATTCCCTAATGTAGATGCATGGTCTGATTCAGCCAGAATATAGGAAAGAAAGGAAAAAAGAAAGAAAGATAGAAAAGAAATCAGATTAAAGGATTTCGTAACACTTCAATTTAATACAAAATCCAGGTTTCTTGCTGTTGGCTGTAAGTTTCTGCCTCCCGTTTTACATGGTTTCTTATCTTATGATGACTAAGACCGATTGGAGAATTAGGATGAGGGGACATTAGAACACAGGTAGAGTGCCTACGGCTGGAAAAGTGAACTTCTAATTCTTTAATTTTGATGGAAATGACACCTCAGCTAAGCCAGAAGCAGAATTCCCTTGATGAATGGGAGCTGAAGAGGCAGTTAGATTTTTGTGTTTGCAGTACACAATGGCTGTTTACAAAAGGTGCAGTTGAATTTTGTTTAGTATTTTTCTTCATTCCATAAGCTGTACTAAACTCTTTGCTCCTCATATTAATTAATTTTCAAAATATTTTTAAAAAGGTCAGATTAAAGAGGTTATACTTCTTTATTCTGCATCTGCTTTATTTTATGTTTGACTCTGAGAGGGCCTACTATAGGTGATAAGAGATATGTCTTGCATTTCTACAGAAGACTAAATCCTTTTGTTAAAATCAAAAGGACAAATTCATCCTTCCATACAACATGTTTGCACTGTGGTTGAATTTGACTCAGTTGTTTTGCAAAGAAAATACACTGAAAATCAGCAATTGCTGATGACTGTTCAAAATCTAAACCCGGTACATTTTAATGTGATATTTATTAAGATTTTTTTTTCTTTCCCAGCTTGCGTGATTTGGGAATTTAAAAAGTGTAGTAATCAGAAAGATGCTATTTTAGGTTGCATTATTCCATTATTATAGTATGGTAAACAGTTGGTTGCATAAAAAATTGCGAAGGGATCAATAAAAATGAAAGAAACTGAACTGTGGTGGTTTAATTTCTTTGCACTATGAATATGAAGGAAATCCTCAAGCTATTTTTCACTTTAAGAACATAAACTGTAGAAAGAAGACATTCTGCTGTGGATTTACAGGTCTGTTGTTTTGGTGGGAAATTGGGTGTTCTATTGGATAGCTGAACTACATATCTATCATTTTGTTTTGAATTGTCCAATATTAATTGCATGTCTGGTGCATTTTGGGAGCACCATTATGTTTCTGATTCTTCCCCCTGATTGACAAATAGATTTTTTTTTTTTTACTTTTATTCACTCTACTTAATTTTCTTGATTGTCTTTTTGGATGCAAACAGTTTTCAACTGAATTGTTCTCAGTAATATGGACAGAGCTAAGGAGAACAAGATATACTCCTTCATTCCTCTGCACGTCTTTTAACACCTGTTTTTATACAATTCAAGTAGCTGAGTGCTGACTAAACAAATAGAATAATTTTATGTTATCTGTTTTAATAAAAATGAGACCTCTTCTGAGGTTTCAAGTTAAATTTTGTAACTGGAGCTCCTGTACTTCTGCAGCTGTTATGATTGGCTCAAAATTTCCATTTTAGACTGTCGAATGAACAAAATGCATGTGGGTGCCTTATGAAAACAAGATAAGCAAAATTAGACAAAGAAGTAGCTCAATCTCACACACTTTCTTTGCAGATTTTTTGTTTACCTTCAATGTGTGCAAACCTGTCATTCTCCCATACACTGTTTAATCATACTTAGCTATTCCTGTGAGATAAAGATGTAGAACACTGCTAGTTTACTCATTTACTCAAATCTACAAAGACATTAATTAGTGGGCCTGCTCTTTTTATGTATTTAAATTCTTTTTGTGCTACTTCACCTGAAAGACTTGTTTAAAGTCTTGTGGAAATCAAAGCTGGGAACTGACTCTGCATTTACCAGGTTAGCTCCAAGACCTTTGAACAGGTCTCCTGCTCTGATCTGTAGACTAATTTCCAGCTGAGAGAACCAACTATATTTGCATTACACGAGGCTAAAGATCAAAGCATTAAAAAGCTTCTAATTCAGAATTCAAGTGCCTAGCTAAAGTAATTCAGAAGGGTCTCCAGTATTGCTGGATATAATTTTGTCCATTAACTTGAACAAATATCTGTGGACACTCTGCAGAAACAGTGATCAGAAGTAAATGGTATATGAAGGAACTGGAAATTGTTCTTAAAACATACCACTGCCTCCAGAGATATTACAGGCAAGGTAGGTCACAGCCAGTGAGAAGGCTGTGTGTGCCATCCTAGAGCTGCATAGGCAAAACCACAAAATAAGAATTGCTGAAGGTATGTCTTTGTTGAGATCATAATTATTAAGCATGGATAGCCTGTGATAGCATAAACATTTCTAGTTTTGTTTAAAATGTTTCTTTCAAACCATGGCTAGGAAGCAACTTTGGGAAGATAGGCTTGACAATATGAAATAATTGCATTCTCTGCCACCCACTAAGTTACCTGCATAAAGCAGATTCCTTATATGCTTTTTAATTCATTTTCTATGTTTGATGCATTGCTAGATGCTAAACCTCTGCTACATAGGCTGTACAGCTCCTGTGAAGGTTTCAAGCAATGCTTCTGGTGTGGTCTTTAATCCAGATGGTGAGTGTTATATATATATATTATTCATTAGATTAAAAAAATGATCACATAAGCCACAGATAATCAGAGAAGCATATTATACACCAATTTCTCATTAAGCAAGTCCATATGGCTGCACTTCTATTTTGCTTTTCTTCCAAAAAATAGTTGTGACTAGGAATTTGTTTCTCCATTGGTGCTGTTTGTTAATTCATATGGCTGCTCACTGTGAACTGGACCAGTGTCAAATTTCTGCTTTAAAAACACTGTTTTCCAGATTTTATAAATCAAACACCTCAAAATCTATGCATTTTTTCTTTGTTAATATGCTAATTGAAAACAGATATTTTTTGGGTAGCTGGGGATATGTCACAATAGATTTTAATGTCTGTACAATTCTAAAAGTCAACAAACTATATATTTTTTTATATTTTCAGTACAATCTTATCCATACTGACCATCTATATGTCTGCTTTTAAAGGGTGTAATCCTGTCTCTTTTGGAGTCAGTGGTGGAATTCCAACTAATTTAGGGAAAGCCAGGATCTCAGTCTCAATTTTCACCTCTGTTGCCTTTGTCTTTATAGAAGTAATTCTGCCTGCTAATTAAATACAGCATGTAGTATAACAAGTAATGAGTTATGTGAGATTTAGGAACTTGTAACAATGACCACTCTTATATGCTGAGTATGTACAGTATCACCTTAACTTTTTTTTTAATGTTGCTAGTGAGATGACTACAGTGGTAGACTGCAAATCCTATTCAGTTTTTCTGTCCCAGTGGCATTTGTTATTCTGTTTTTCTCTTGCTGTGTTGTTACTACATCAAAAGTTTATCGGGTGCAAATGGCCTGCCAAGGGAAACAACAGGGAGGATGAAAGAAAGCAGTGGAGGAGGCCAGTAATAAGTATTGCATACTTCTATATGTGTAAGAACACCTTCCATAGATCTTTGTCCATACTGGATGAAAGTAGTTTTAATACTGCCCTGGAAACATTGAACAACTAGTTTTGTCAATATGTTGTTGCTATCAAACATTACATGGATAAAAAGTCTGTATGTAGCTCTAAAAAGTTTCTAATACAATAAAGTGTTGTATTTTTTGCTTTCATTATCTTTTTGAATTGTTCAGGTAAGAGCTATGGATTTTTTTAAAGTTGCTTTCAGTTTCTGTTTCTATTCAGGTAAAGCTGGTAATTCTGCCACACTTAATGAAATATCCTGCTGAATGGAATTTACTACCTGGTGATCTGCCTCAGATCAGTATTGGACAAAAGTTTGTTTATACATCTTAAAAGTTTATCCTACTCTTAAACTCATTTTCTCTACCTTGAAATTTTGTTGCTTTATCCAGTCTCTTTCATCACTCAGGAATAAAAGTACATAACTTAAATTTCATTAAAATAAATCTAGTAAAACTGAAACCACTCTTACTTTTTAGTGTAATTTCTTTTCAAATATTTTTTTTTTATTAGAGTAAGTAATAAGTACTAAATTTCTATTGTAAATGTTTTTTATTGTAATCTTTATTGTTATTGACATGGGAAGGAGTAAAGGAGAGGATGTTCCCAGTGTTTTGTCTATATATGATACTTTGAGGCTGGCTTTCTATTACTGTTTTCAAACATTCAGCTTGTCTTTTGCTTAGTAGCTCGCCACAATCAATTTTTTTGTGGGACAGTTCCTTTATATCTCAGAATTTAGAGGTGGGGACTAGAAGAATGAATTCTCTATCACCATAAGAGTAGATCATGTTTGAGACGGCCTGAGGATCTTGAGCACATTAGCCTATGGGACCTGATTAGATTAATTCTATGTTCCTATTGAAATTGGCTGATGTAGCTGCTCAGACACTCTTTGTCATATTTAGAAAGCTGTGGCAGTGGGGTTAGATGTCCAGTGACCAAAGAAAAGTGAGTATCACACCCATTTTTAAAAAGGGAGATAAGGAATACCTTGAGGACTACTGACCAGCTCAGTGCCTGGCAGTATCATGGAACAGATCCACCTGGAAAATAGATCAAAACACACAGAGGACAGGGAGGTGATTGGAGGCTTCATCAAGGACAAATCAAGCCTGACTAATCTAGTGGTCTTATATGATGGAGTGATTACACCAGTAGACAAGGGAAGAGCTATCTGTGTAAACTACCTGGATTTCTGTAAGCAACCTGATGTCCATTCTCATTGCAGCAGATGTTGGGTTAAGTGATCGTTAAAGGTATCTTACAACCTAAACTATTGTATTATTCTAAGAAATTTTTTACGATGAGGTTGGTGAGACACTAGAGCAGGTTGCTCAGAAAAATTGTGGATATATAATTCTCAGGAAAGTTCAGATTGGACTGAATTTTGAGTAAACTAATGTAGAGGAAGGTGTCTCTGCCCATAGCTGAAGAATTGAACTAGATCATCTGTAGAGGTTCTTTCTAACCCAAAGCATTCTGATGTTCTAGGATTCTATGACAGTTTTAATCTAGAATTCAGTTCAGCCATTCTGTCATTCACATTTCTGTAAACATATCAGGTAAAAAAAAAAACGAACTAGAAAAAGTGGAAATGGCTAAAGCAAGCTTTAGACAATAAAAATATAATTTTCTTCCGTATTTACAAGAAACACATGAAAGAACACAGGACAGATTTTACAATTTATTTCACATGTATAGAATTTATACACTAAATATAATCTCCTCAGCTCAAATGAGCCTTTGCTTTTTTAGTATTTATATATTTATTTATTTTATTGTGTATCATTTGTTGTAAATGTAATAGTTTGGTGCTTGATACATTTTGTGTAACTTAATCCCAGGGAATTTTTGGAACAGTTCGAAATGACTAGTTAAACAGTCTTATGGTCATGATTTGGACTGGACTGTTCACTGACAAGACCACAGATTCTTTCCTCTATCTCTCATTCTGAGAGATAGCAAAAAGAGAGATAAAAATATTTATGAATTTAGAAAAAACCTGAACTGCTCTCATGAAAGATGCTACCATCCCATGACCTGTGCTGATGATTTCCTACAGTGAGTGCCTATGTAACCTTATAAAGACTAAAAGAACAATCTTTGTTAGTCCCCCAGAAAATCCTCCCAGACTCAGCAAGCTGTGTCCTTGCACTGAAAAGATAGTGATATTTTTCTTCCATTAACTTATTCAGGGGATGTAACTGAAAGGGGACTTCGCTGAAAGCACACTTAACCTTCCTTATCTGAAAAGTTAGGTAATAATTCTGGATATTGATAGAAAGAATATAATTTAACTGTGTTCAGATTCTCAAAGTTTTGTTAAGAGAATGACTTCATTTAGAATTAGCATCTGTAAGCATTAAGATTATGAACTGATTTAGCAGATTGAAATATTACTTGATCTGAAGAGCTCTCAAGAGCCTGTGAGAGGAAAAATGCAGTAGTAAAGTATCTGAAATGTGGGAACAATTTTCTCTCCTAAGTGATGCTTTTCAAATTTATCTACACTTTCATTCTTAAGTTACATTTTTGGGGGAGAGGAATCTCTTTCCTGGCTGTTTAAGATTTAAAAACTGAAAAATAAAACTATTCTATTCTACATTTGATCTTTACATGTGAGAAAGAAATTAATTCTTGAAATAGGAAATTGTACTGGCAACCCTATATATATGTATGCATTGTAATGTGGATTGTTTTGAGGTAATCAGATTTTTATTTTTGTTTATTTAAAAAGTTCATGCAGTCTGAATTCAGGTATAAAAGTGATATGGAATAATGAGAAAGGTTCATCTATTAATAAAAGCTTTTTCAAAGGGCTACTTGCAATTTTTACATAAAATATGTTGGGCTTATTTAATCTGGGAAGAAAAGGATACTTGAGTTTACTTTCTAGTTGCAATGACTTTCCAGGAACAGAATCTGGGGACTGTTAAAATAAGGAAAAAAAAAAAAAAAAAACAAAAACCAAAGAAAAAACATTGATAAAGCACATTATCTTTCCAGTCACTGTCAAAATGACATGGATGGTTTATGAGAAATTAAAGTGAAACATGGTGAAGAGCCACTTTCTGCATCCTTGACTATGAAGTCTGCGTTTGTACATTACAGCCGCATCCCTCTGGCATCTTGGAATGGAGCCCTGGATGGAGACAGAGCCAGAAGACATGTGAATCACTGGAAATAGACAAGTTTGTAATTACCTCCTGAATGTGATTACCTCACATGTTCAAAATCACTTTCTACTCCTGCTGCATAATGAGAGGTGAACACTGGTACCCGAATAAGTGGAAAAAAGCTTAACTGGAAAAACTCGCAGCAAAATTGTCTAAATGATAACAAAGAAGTGAATGTGTTTTTTCAAGAGTTTTATCAAGGTCTTACAATCAAGGGGACCAGTATCATGGAATTTAAAACATCATAGTGTCCAGATTAATTGGATAAAACTTCAGCTAATTAAATCACATACCTTGAGCTGTAGTTTTCTTGCTATTTATCTGAAGCAATTTGTACCTGAGTGTAATTTCATATTATAGGCACAGTATGCTGAAGTATATTTAATTTTATCTGAGGCAGGTAAGCATTAGGGTATACTTAAGGAATGCTTAAGAAATTTTTGAGGAAACAGAGATATATCTATTGTTCTTCTTGGCTGAATTTTCATTCACTTTAAGTCTAGTAAAAGCTATAAACTTTTGTGAGAGTGATGATTATTCTATGCTTTTGGAGCTTTGTGTCTCTGTGAAATGCTAAAATATGTAGTCAAAAATAGAATAGTGAGAAGAGCACAGAAGGTATGGTGTAGTGAAACTTTGCTCACAGTGTGGGTGGTTCTGTAGAACTAAAAGATGGGATAGCTGGGATAACATTGCAAAAGAGCTTTATGGTTATGGGAATGAGGTGAAACCAAAAGAGTAGTTCATGGCAGAAGAAGTAACATCAGATATACCCTAAAGACCAAGAGGACTATTTCCACTGCACCCTGGACTGGTAATAAAATGGAAAAACCTATAGACAGGAATTCCATATCTACAGATTTATTTATATATTCACCAAAAAATAATTATCAGCAATGTATACTGTACCCTTCAGTAATTTACCAGTCTATATGCTACGTCTTGTAGCAGACTTTTATTCAAAGATAACATCCTATGATATTGTTACAAATCTTGAGAACATCTCAACAAATAATATTTCATTTTAAAAAAAAAAATCAATTTTCGTAACACACAGGAACTTCATCTCATAAAATCTAGGAATTAACAAGTGCTCTTACATTCAAAATAAGGTGAAAGGGCAGTTTAAACCAAAATGAAGCATCTAATATGAAAGCCACATTATTTTACATAAGATTTAGTACTAGTCAGTGCTTCAATCACAACTTCAAAAATCTTTGTAGTGATAAGAATATGAGTCAAATGAGAAATTGAGTCAAAATAGCAAAAACGTTCTGTAAAAACAGTAGCAAAAATTTTCAGCAAAAACGGCATCAAAATCTTGTGTAAAGTTTCTTTGTGCAAAGTCTGAAAAATCTTGTCAAACCTTGGTTTCATCCAAAATAAAAGTAGCTTGATTGTTGTAGTAGATATTTCAGAAAGAAAAATAAACCAGAGGAATAGATGAAGATTTGGGACTTTAGACAGTGAGTTTGTTGGCAGGTATAGGGGTTCAGATATGTGCTGGTACTTTTGACATATCTTTGGCTTTGACATATGCATTATCTGCATTCCAAAGACAGGCACATTTTGCACTGTTGGTCTTTTTTACTTTATAACATTATTGAGATGCTTTTTATTGTGTTTGACAGATCGAATACATTGTTTTTAGAACAAAGATAAATTTGTAGTGACCTGTGTATCTTTTCAATAGCTAACAAGCTTAGTTCTTAACTTCAAAGAATGAAACATCCAGAGACTTACTTTATTAAAAATACAATAAATGAAAAGAAGTACTCTCTGAGGCAACTGAAATGTCCATTAAAATTAAAATGCAAGGCTGATGTTCCATGAGTGAGAAAACAAAAATCTGAAGTATGAATACTATAAACTCCATCTGATAAATGTAGAATTGATAAGTACTTTAATGCCTGAAAGTCCCCACTTTATTTCTTCCAGTAATATGTTTGACTTCTTGACAAGTGAAAGGCATTATATTATTTATTGTGGTTCTACAAAGTCTTACAACCTTCTGGACAGCATCACTACATCCTTATGAAAAAGAGAATAAGATAGGCTATTCAGACTTCATGTTAGGGTTTTTTGTTGTTTGGGGTTTGGTCTTTTTTACAATTTCATGCAAAATTATAAAACTTGCAAAGTTTTCAGACGATTGACAAATGGAACAAAGGGAAAAATTGAATGTAACTACATGTTTAGAAGCCATGGTTCAGCTCATCAGTTTGTCTTTATTATATAAAAAACATAACCTGCTGATTTTGTCAGAAATTATTAACAATTGTATTTTAAAGTAAATATTACAAAAGTAAAATCTTTACTTTTAGTTGTACCTGGTGAAAGCAATCAACAAAGAGATACTGTTCTGTATCTGAGAGGAAAAAATTCTCTCCAATTGCAAAATAGTTACAATGTCAGAAATAAACATGAAACATTTATTTCCAAAAATAAATGGAAATAAAATTTGAGTAACAAGTGTGTTGAAATATCAGTGAGAAAAAGTAAAGCTTATTTGTAGCATAATTTGAGTAACAATACACTACAATATACAATGAGGAGGTAAAACACATAAATAAGGAGATAAAAGACATAAAACTGTTGCATCATTCCTGATGATTTCTGTGTTAAATGCTGCTTAAAATCATCATTGCTTTGAATTCTTCCAGAACACATGTACAAGTTCTACACATCTCTATAGTCTTTCTTGTCTCTTCACTTCCTGCTTTTAAGTGGTGGGAAGCCTATGTCCTATCAGCTACTGTTTGGACCTCCAAGGATCCCGGAGGACTTGATGCTCTGATGTCTTAGAAATCTTCACCCACTACTGCAATAGTAGCTCATCCAGCTGCACACAGAAAAATTGCTTGCATACTTGGAAGAAAGAGGACTGTTGACTCCAGATGAAATCCAGAAAGAAAGAAAGAAAATTAAATATGACCTGGGTATCATTTTTCCCAAAGCACAGCCATGGAGCCTTAAAAAAATGTGAGAGCACAAGACCTCAGTTATACACATATTTAAGGAAAGAATAAAGTCAACTCAACAGAATGTTTCTCTCTAATTCCACGCTCTGGAATTTCACCAGTGCTGACGAAATAAATATGCAAGCATTTAAATCACAAACAGTGCCTGCTCAGCATCCTGAACAACCTGATCTTGTGTCAGATGTCCCTTCTCACTACAGTAGGTTTAGACTAGATAAGCTTTGAAAGTCTCTTCCAACTCAACACATTCTATTCTATTAGTCTAAGCATTTATTGAAGAGTTTTAATTTATCTGAAGTGCAGACCAGGTGCAAACTGATTTTAGCCTTAGAAGATCTGAAAATCATAATAGGTCAGATGAGGGAAATAGTAACTTTTTACCAACAACTCATTGGTTAATTTATTTATGAGAGTAAAATAAAAAAATAATTCTAACTGAAAAGAATAGAAATAATAGTCACTCACAAATGGCAGAATTTAGTCTTTTTAGGATTTTTTTTTATAGTCAATCTCACCTTAAAAGACTTATGTATTTTCCAACCTGATATTAGGAGTTAGTACAACTCACTCTCCTGTGTTAGCAACACTTTAGATAAGCTGGAGAAAAACAATCTTTTATACAAGGTATGTGAATTATTAATTTTATGCATTCTTAGTTTCTTTCAGTAGGATTAAGCACATTGTTTATAGTTTTACTGAACTGGGCTAGAGGCAAATTTTACAGAGAACATAATTGAGATATGCCAGAAATATTTGTTGCTTTTTTCATGCCATATTTCTGTAAACATTTTAAATAATAATCTGTACTTTGTTTACATGGCTTAATGGTTTAATTAATAAAGGAAGTTAATCTGGATTTGCACAAAAAGTGTGAGTGTCAAACAGCTAGAAAATACTCAGGGATTACTTGGTTGCTTTTGTTCTCTTCCTTTCTTTTGTTCATCTGTCCATGTTAAATAATTTAAGAGCCTGATTATTTTTCTTTTAATATTGCTACTACATGAATTTTTAGCTTACTGTTTACGCATAATGAGACCAAAATTAAAGAATTATACACACATAACTTTTTACTTAATTGTCATTCTAAGTATCAATAAATGTCTTTCATGCCCCTTCAAAAAGATAATCTTTTAAAATGAAAAAAAGGGGGGCAAGATTAAGTCATATCAAAAGACTCTCAGTAATTTATATGAAATCTGTGACCTGCTTCCTCCCTACTGTCCAAGGACTGTGAAGTCAGTTCTCTGTGAGAATGTAATCAGACCTACTGTAGGTCTGAAATATGTTTATATGCTGTCTGGTGACATAGACACAAAGCAAAACCAAAACAGTTATGGCTTTACAACTACATGACTTCTCCCAAAATAAGGTAAGCACAGTAAAAACTGCGAGATCTTCTTTGTCCTGGGAAAAAAACCACCAAGGTTAAGAGTGATGATGTTGCCATTTAACTTACAGATCAATATGCTTCTTACTGAAAAATACCTTTTAGATTTGTGTGCATAAATGGAGCCACAGGAGAGGCAGAGACTCTTCAGCAGTGACGAACAGCATCTTAGTCCTAAAAGTTAGCATTAAGTCTCCACTGAAGTAAACACACCTTGGTAGGTCCCCCTGTCGCTACTCTGCACCTTCTTGCCGGCATGCATCAAAGCAACCCAGTCAAGTATCAGAAGTTATTGCAAATTTATTTTATGCTGCTTCTTGCTTTTCTAAATACTCTTTCTGTGAACAAGATTTGTTTGTGACAATCCTGACATTCTCAACACTTACTCTATGCAAGTGATGAGCGAAGCAGTGAATGAATATGAATTGCAGTGCTCTTCTTGACTGTTTTGCTGAGTTAAAGTAGAGAGTACAGAACACATTTGCATTAAGCATAGTCTTTTTCAGAAGAAGAAATGAGCACTTGGAATTTGAAATCTGTCAAAAGAGCATTTTGTTGAAAGGGAAGCCTTTTGATTTTGGCATGTTTCACTAATGGCTTTTACTGACAAAGTTTCTTTCTGAGCATCCATTTTCTGCTTTTGAATATCTTGTCACTTGGGCTTTAAATCTTGCATATTGTCCTTTTCCCTGAAGAGACGGATTTCAGCTACCGTTGGCTTTACTGTTAAATTTTACAGCTCAGTGATAATAAAATATCAAAGAAGCTATTTCATGGCCTTTTAGCAATGCAGATGGATGGATTCAGATCAGAGAAATGTATTTAGTCATAGAATTCATCTAACATATGCCCTCTATAATTGATGATGGATCTATTGAATACAAAATACAGGTTTTGAAATTGGTGTTATACTTTAATCCCAGTTACAGATTTTTTTTTCATGTCGCTGAAACATTTACATGATGCTCAAATTTTTAACCACTGATAGCCATAATTAATAGGGAAGACCTGAATAGCAGGTGGTAAAATGAACCACAGATTCAAAACATGAAAACTTGCTCGTCACTTTGACACAAGATCTTATGCTAAAGATACCTAGAGGTAGTCTAGAATTATTGTGATATGTTTTAGATTTTTGCACACTTTTTGTGTATGTGTGTGTCTGTCTGTGAAAACTTTCATACTCAGTATTCTGGTTATAGAGGGGACCAAAAAGTGTTGAAATAAATGTATTTGTCACAGTTAAGGTGTTGGATTCTTGGCACTTCTCTTTTAAGACTTTGTGACCAGGTTTTGTGATTCAATACATCAAATTACTCTAAAAATAAAATTTACTACTCTGACTATTTGACTGAAATGACAGCATTAATGTTAACACTGGTAACATTTGATCAGAACCCAGGCCCCTTAGTAGAGGTTTCCTAGAGAAATCAGCACCTACAGAAATACAGTATAATTTATTACAAAGAGACTTGAAAGTAATAGCATTTCATCTTCAGCTTTCCAAAATGTTTGCACTCTGATTTTAAAGAGAAAGTTAAGAATTCGTCTATTTTATGTTATATTGGAAGAATTATGACATCAGCACATATATATACACTACCTTTATCGAAGTATGTTGATTTAGTAATTCTTTTTTTTTTTTTTACATTAAACAAGCTAATAAATAATAGCATGAATAATACATCCTGGAATTGTGAGTTATCTAACACCTTATAAACACATGCTTGCTGATCCTACTTGTTTTTCCCTCCTAACACCTTCTAACAAAATATAATGTATTGATCTCTTTTGGAACAATGCCTTGTAATTTCACCTTTGAGGAACTGACAACTTCCAAATGAAAATGTATTTCACTGCAGAGGTACATAGGTCTTCACAGCAGAGAAAATGTAATTTGAAGTACACTATTTGTAACGTAGCATTCTTCATGTGAGTGAATGAAAATGGCACAAGCACACTACATAGTTCTTTTTGAGGTTCAGTGAATGAAGTTGAGTTGACCTCTTCATTCCATGTTATGGAACAACATTTTGTGGAGTTGCAAAATTCTTTGGTAAAGCAGAAAAGAATAGTTAAAAGTGCACTGTTACTACAAGCCAGTACTCCTCTAGAGTTCATGAAAAATAATGGATGACATCTTTGCTTTTGAAAATTTCTAATCACATACACCTAGGTTACTTATGTATTAAGCAGTTTCCCTCACATATTTGAATCTGGTAGAATCAGGGTACATTACAAACAAGTTGTAGGTGTGTGGGAATGACAGAAGGTAAACTAGAAAATTAAGGAATTCTGGTGACATTTTTGTTGTCTTGCAGTTCTGCATTTTAAAAATAGATTTGCATTTACAGCTCCTTTATCAAACTAATGGCTATTATGACTCTGGATGCAGTCAAAGAAATTAAATAATCTTTTATGTCTACATATATTTGAAAGAAATATAATAGGTAGCCTTTAAGTATTTTGGCCTCTATGTCTATGATAAGAAATTTCTATCCGGAGCCTTACCATTTCCTCAACAGATAACTGTATTTACTCTTTAATTTCATTCAAAGAAGGGATTTTTTTGCTTTCTTTAGCACCAGTCATGTTTCAATGTTAGCTTGTTTCTTAAAATTTGCTATAGGTACATGGCATATATGGAACCAATAAACTAGCCCTAATCGAACTTATCCATTGACCTCAGGAAAGCTTCAGTATTATCACAGCTAAATTCCTAGCTTCTCCTTTTCTCTGGTGGGATGTTCACCCTTCCACATACTGAATGAGAGAAAGTGTTGCACCAAGTCTGGCCTGTGTCACATCTGGGATCATTCACCTTTAACTGAAAAAGAGAGCTCCCATGCACTGCTCCTCTTGGCATTTAGCACTTTCAAAACCAGATGAGACTAGACCAGTCTCAAGCAAGACCAATGGGGCTCAAAGACTCAGCACTGGCAGATCAATATAGAGCCTGTGGCCTTAGGCTAGTGACATAAATTAATACCTACTAGGTAACAAAAGGCCCTTTCTAACTAGCTTACTAGAAATCAGATTTTGTCAAAACTTTCTTGGGACTTTATGTAGAATAAAGTTTGCTTGTGAACTGTGAAACTTTCCACACCATAATATTTCTTGTTTTCTGAATCATATTTTTGAGAATGCAAAGCAAATACATATTTTTTGAGAGATGTGATCTTTTAATTAATTGTTTCTTGAATTATCCTGATCATTTATAAACACAAAATTATAATTTAGCTCATAGACATGTAAGACTCCAAGTAGTAAGGGATGAGTTTACCCTTCTACTACTTAAAAGTGTTGCCTGAAACCCACATTTCAACCTTTTGGATGGCTCATTCCATAATTTCAAGATGTGCATTTCTGTATTTACTGTTCTTTACAAGTTCTTAAATAACAGATAGAAAACAAATCAGCTTCGCTACTAAATAAGGCAAGCAAACAGTCAGTTTGAGTATATTAGAAATCAAATGAATAAATACTGAAGCTAGTAGTTCCAGAAAACTGTAGACGGGAAGAGATCTTTGCTTTGCAGCTGGTACCAAATGAATTTTAAAGTGCTGTAATCACCTTACTTTTTGTGTCTGTCCAAATCTGTGCCAGAGGTTCACTGTTGCTGTTTCAAAGCAAGTAGAATCCTGTGGATCCCAATTACAGGGTTTTTCAGCAGGCTAACATCACAGAAACTGAAAATTGGGAGTCACCTATTTTATCTCTGCTTTGAATGTCATCTTTGAACTACAGTAATAAAGACTATTTTCTGTCATTATTTCTTAACAAGTGTCTGCAGAGTGTAAGAAATTTTCGAAGACAAGTCAGTTTCCTGTTGAGTTAAACAGAATTATTCAGCTGCAGATGCTGTACTGTGAATGTAGATAAATGTTTTTTTTTCCTTAGTGCAGCTTGGTGACGAATGACTCAAACTCAAAGCCTACTAACCTCATACTGACTTGACAAGTGCTTTGGGTTTCCTACTGTTGCTTAAATCAATTAAAAGAAAAAGAAATTTAGAAAAACTTGTTTAGGGCAGCAAAATATTGAATCTTGGTGGATCTTCAACATCATAGTCACTTGGGTCCTTGCCAGCAGCTGAAAGACTAATAATCTTTCTCACAAATGCATTCAAGCTACAGTAATTTAGTACTGCTATGCATCCGTAACTTTTAATTATCTGTTTAATCAGGCTGTGAATAAACTAAAGTAGGTTAATTTAAAAAATCCTATTTGAAGCAAATGTTTTGACTGACTCTGAAATGTATCCAGATCACAGTGAGATTATAGAAACAATGAAAGATGGATATATTATCTGGAGTTTGTGGTATTCATTCGGATATCCCACAATATCACTTTGCCTATTTCAGCAGTCTGACTACCGTTGTTTTCAAATAATGTATCACAGGTACACAAAAGTGAAAGATGTGAAGTGTGGAACATGACTGAAAAATATTTATGGCTATAGATTATATCTTTCCAGCCTTGGTCTTTGCAATCTGTTCCTGCAAGGTGAAACTGTCCTGTCTTTTCATGTGAAAAAGCACTGTATTTTCCTAACCCATTTTATAGCCTGGAGAAATTTGTTCTTACACAGCACCTTTTGACTACTTGAAGACTGTTCGTTTGCATGCCATTAAGGTGTAATAATAGACTGGTGTCAGTAATATGTATTGTTAATCTCGATGTTCATTATCTCCAATGCATGCCTCCAGGGACTGCTTTTTACACTATTATGGAAATGCTAATTTATTTTCATATTCAAATTGTCAGCAACTAGCCTCTCATTTCCACAGAAGTATTAGCCACTTACATCATCCTGAAAAAAAAACGAGGGTGAGGGAGTGGGATGGTAATGAGGGAGAGTATACTGACCTGTGGGGTGGACAGAGAAAAGTGAAGTTTATATCTACACTAAACTGAGCATTCAGTACAGTACAAAAATATAGTGAAACTCAATTTTCAGATTTAAGACCACTGTTGTGTTTCCTAGTCACTACTTAGGCTGCAGGAATTGAATGTGCTGCACGAATCATATCTGTGTGTAACTGTAAATTTATGACTATAAAAAAATGGCTGAGAATGTATATCAGCTAAATGCTTTCTTCTGGTAGCAGAGACTATATTCATATTCTCTCAGCTACCACTGGATACATCAAATAATGATAAAAATCCACCTCAGGGTTGAGATAAATAATCCACTGAACGTATCAGTGTGTGCAAGCATTTAGGGAATATGGTTTTGTCATTTTCTGATATATATGAATGGCTTCATTGGTCCATTATGTAAAAAAAAAAAAAGAATTCTCTTTTTAACCTTGAAAAAGATGGGAATTTGTTGTTTCTAACAAGGCCACACTTATACCTCATACCTACTGCAGAAATAGACATTAGAGTAAGCATTCCAGGAAACATATAGATATTTAAAACTGTAGGCTGAAAGAAGAAAAAAGGCTTAAAAATGAAGGACCAATCTCCCTTGATATTATACTATCACATTTGCAGGGAGGATGTTCAGAAACCTTAAGAAAAGACCCTTCACAAATGTTGCAAGGTAATAATTTAAAAGTCAACTAGCTCCAAAGTGCTGGGTCTTGTTACTTGTACAGTTTACACAGGGGAAAAATAGAATAATCCACAGCTCACTTTTTCTAATTAGCAAACATTTTATCACTATGTATGTGAACTTCCCTGTTATTTATATTAAAAGCAGTATGTGAACATTTAAGTAAGAATGAACACGTCTGAAATATCTTTAATTTTTAATATAACACAAAATTTATGAACTATATTCAAAACTCCTATAAAGCAAGATAGATAAATTTGGTTTGATTTGTGCCACCACAAGAATTGACTTGGGATTCATGCTTCCATGAGAATGAAACATATTGAGGAGCTGGAATGCCAAGCAAAGTAAATTATAATCTACTCTCTTCTAAAATATCCCAGTCTCTTACATGTATAAGTAGTTGTGAAGAAAAGGAAACAGATGACTAGCTCACAGTGCTCAGTAACAGATAGGGCTTGATAGAAGGCAAGTACCAGGCATTTTCATCATGAAACAGATGGGGGAGGTTATTTAGGGCATAAACCAGGAAACAATTTTTGAGAACAAACCCTTCTGCTATTTTACAAGCCTTTTAAAATTTGGCTGTAAAACTGTTGCATAAACAGAACCATAGTCCTATGTACATGATTTTCAAATGCAGGTGGACCATCAGCTCATACTGTTTTTCTCCAAAGGGCCTTGAGAATTTGAAAAAAAGTTCTCATGTCATCCATGAAAAGCAGAAGACTCATTACTTCCACCCTTAGGGCCATTTTCTTTTATATAAGCCTCTAACGAAAGAATTTTTCAATCAAATTGATTAACCCAGTAGAGAGAACTTTGTGAAGAGGCTTTGTGGAACAGTGATTTATGAGGAGAAAGATTTTCCATAGTTAAGGTTAGCGGTAGATTATGACCATTAGTTGAACTAAGTTGCTTCGTTATGCATTTCCTATCTTTTCAAGGTGGTGGTTTTATAAAAAACCTATCATAGACATAAAGTGTCAAGAAAATTAAATTTCAAAGAGCTGTGTAATCCTCTAGGGCTCATGTGCCTTCAGAAGCTAAGGCCAGGTGAAAATCATCTTAAGTGTCTGCTTTTAAGGCATCATATACATGTGAAGTTTAAAGATACAATTTTAGTAAGATTAACTCTCTAGATAGTTCAATTTAAAGTTTCTGCTTTGTACGAATTCTGTTCTCTGACAATTTTCAGTAACTTCTCTGACATTAAAATACTATAAAAAAATTAAAATATTTCTTATTGAATCATGCAGCTGCACATGCTTTAAAATTTCAGTCCTCTTGTTTGAAAAGAATTGGACAATTTGGGGAAACTGCAAAAGATATAGCTTATTGCCAAAAGGAAACCCATGGCACTAGTCTTTTACCTTTGCAGTTTCAAATGTAAAATTATTTTAATTCTTATTTCACTAGAACAATTTACACCTAAGTCATGATCAGCAGTTTTCACTCATGCAGACTCGAGATTCAATGTGAATGTCCATGATAAGATATGCACAATAATGCCTGGGTTGTTTGGGCTCTGGAGGAGCTTAAGAACTTGCCTGGAGATCATAGAATCACAGATTTGGTTGAGTTGGAAGGGACCTTTAAAGGTTATCTAGTCCAACTCCCCTGCAGTGAGAAGAGACATCCTGCACGAGATCAGGTTGCTCAAGGCCTCATCCAGTCTGGCCATAAGTGTCTCCAGAGATGAGGCCTCCACCACCTCTCTGGGCACCTGTTCCAGTGTCTCACCACCCTAATTGTTAAGAATTCCTTCCTAATGTCTAAACTAAACCTCCCCTGATCTAGTATAAAACCATTGCCCCTTGTCCTATCTGTGTCATACCTTTTACAGTAAGTGCATGGAGTGAAGATGGTTGGATTTCAGAGGGGAGTTATACCTGATGTTACTTGCTATACATGTAAGCAATAAATGTTATACCTGATAAATATTATATCTCAGAACAATAAAGGTTAGAAAGACACAGTCTGGCCTACTGGTAGAGTACCTAATAATACAAGGGATTACCACTGACCTTCCTAGACAGAATTCTGATGGAGATTTGCAGTAGAAAGTACTATTTCAGGAAAGCATGCAAATATAGACATTCTTTTGTGTTCCTTAGAACCCAGAACTGCTGTGTTATGGAATTTAGAGTATAGACTATTCTTCATAATTTTTGGATTTGGTTAGTGGACTTTTCCAGAAATTTCTCTAGTCCCTTTCTTAACTCGTAGAATCATAGAATTATTTGGGTTGGAAGGGACCTTAAAGATCATCTAGTTCCAACCCCCCTGGCAGGGGCAGGGACATCCTGTACTAGATCAGGTTGCTCAGAGCCTCACTAAGTCTGGCCTTGGATGTCTCCAGGGATGGAGCCTCCACCACACCTCTGGGCACCCTGTTCCAGTGTCTCACACCCGCATGGAGAACACTCAA
>VZTY01004262.1:45524-199176 GCA_013400935.1 Turnix velox
GGGAGGGGGGCCGGGGGCCCTCCCGCCCCCCCGCCTGGTTAGGCAGGGGGAGGGAGGGTGATGGCCTTGTGTTTCTGTTTCTTGCTTTAATGCTCATTATAAGGGGTTTTTTTCTGCTTAATCACACCAAGAAAAATGCATTTGCCTTCCTCTGCAGACTTTTTTTTCCATTAAAGTATCTCCTTCTTAGTTTCTAAAGTATATTTTTTCCCCCAAATGAATTGTATAGTTTACTTTGTGTGCTCTTATTTTGCCAAATGCAAATCAGGAGGGTGATGCTGTTGGGAGAGGGACAGATAAGGCCCTGCTATCCTTTGCATTCTCTGTTGCATCAAGCTCCAGAAATTCATTGCCTACACTGTAGAGGAGGACATTCTTTTACTAATTTTAAACTGGTCTTCAACTACTCTTATATTGGGCCTCTTTGTTTTTTGGGTTTTTGAGAGCAGCAATCCTGCTTTCACTTTATTTACTGCATCCATTTTTGTAAATCTCACTATATCCTGCCCCTTCAGCATTATACTCTCCACACTGCAAACTCCTAGCTTTGTCAGCCTCCCTTCATAGGACAGCTGCTCCATCATTATGGTTGCTCTGTGCCTTCCCTGACTTCACTACAGGATGAAGTCACCCTGTAAGAAATTGTCATCCTTCCTGAGATCTGCTCTTGAAAGGACTATAACTCTGTTTGCATGCATTGCTTTTAGTAAATTGGCTTTCCTAAGTTGGATATTTATCATATATATTCATAGGGCTCTTATCATAGATTACATTATTTTATTCTTTAATACCTGTTTAAGGTAAGACACTACCATCATCTCCATTTAGAAGACAGGTCATTGAGGCACAGAGAAATAGGTAGCATCTGGCATCATTGTTAATTTAATGTAAGTCTCTTAATCTTATGCCATCATCAGGGGAGCATGCAGCTGTAGCCAGTTAAATATGATTTTGCCCTCACTAGCGAAAGGCTACAGGCCTATTAAACTCGCATTGCAATGTCTTAGGGATTTTCTGAACTTTCTTTACCTGAGCTAACTCTCACTTGTTTTGACAATTGTCTCATCATTTGGTGACTATTTTCTCACCTGTTTTAGCTTAACCTTGCTAAATGCCTTTAATAGTTATGTTCTGTCTGACCTAGACAGTTAGTGCATGACAAAAATATGCGGTAGAAGTTTTAGAACTGGGGAGCTGGGAAATTGGGAAAGTCTGTGGGAATCAGTGGCAAAGTATTGGACAGTCCTGAGAAAAAATAGAAGCAGATTCAGTGCTGAAAAAGCAGATGTTACTAACAGGACATCAAGTGTCCTAGCAGAGTCACTTGTTCAAGCCTTTCCTCTCTTTCTTAGGAAGACTGAAACCTTCAGCCCTGCAATGGGAGCTGCAGGACAAGGGGCAGCACATCAGAGAAAAGGAGGAGATACAAGAAAATTTTTATATATCAATTTAACTGTGTAAATTGAGATTTTTTCTATATTAATTAGACAATGCTGACCCATAATTAAGATGACAACTGACCAGTTCTAAACTCTGTGTATATGGCTTACCCATAACAAGATTTGGTATCCCAGAGTCAAAGAGCTTATAGATTTAAGAGAACCTATTAAGTCCATCTAGAATTATCACTGGAAACATCTGTGTACTATGATCACAAATTAACCCTTTCCCTACTAAGGTACTAAATAAAGTTAACTTTTTTGTAAAAATCAATTATCTTAGCAATGTGATAATTTTCTTCATTGTTATAACAGTTTCTAATCCTTGCACACAGTAAACCCAAAAAGGGAAAATGTTCTCAGAAGAAAGATTTCAGAAATAGTACCTCACATCTTGATTTGTGTGTTACTCTTTATCTGATCATCATAAGACAAGATAATGGAATTTTATCTATTTAACTTCTACAAGTTTACAGATTGCTCTTTTTGCACTCCTTCTAAGATAAGTGATACATTTCCCTTGTATCTCTCCTCCTGACATGGTTTATGAGGTTGCCTAGGTATTTGCTCAGTAAAAGAATCTCCTTCTTTGCCTTGACAAAGTACAGAATTCTAGAAAACAAGCCTGGTAATTCAGTAGACTTATGTTAGGCAACATTTAACTTCTTTCTTCCCTTTTTCTAACCTGAAGAACCTGTTCCTGGAAATTCTAGTCCCTTCTTAAATTGTAATTTATTTCTTGCTTTTAGGATTACAATAGCAACAGTCATGTAAAAGAGTAAACTTTACATCTAAGCAAAAGAAACTCTCTACTGAGAATGATTGCTATATTTTAATTAAAGTGGAGATTAAAAAATGAATTGCAGTTTCCTGGTATCTGCAGCCTTCAAAAAGGGGAACATCTGGATATCCCAATTAGAACTTCTTCCATATAACATGGTCAGGCAAATCGTATTTAGTTTCTAGGTGACAGTACTGCTTGCTGATTCTTTTCCCAGAAAATAAAGGTCCAACACTTACTAATGTTTCAGACTTACCTGGTGCCTTGAAGTGTCTCATCGCAGTGTAAGAGTTAAGACTTTCCTTTTCTTGTTGCAGTTCATCTCTTTTAAATTTATAATTGTAATGGCTTATTACTGCATTTATCCTAATTTATTATCAGAGTCTCATCACCTACATCATTATGACTAGTGGCAAAGCTTGACAGTAATAGATCAGTAGTAGCAATACTTCAGAACAAAAACATGAGCATGACCAGAAGTGATAGCACTAACTCACCATGTCCAGGAGTAAGAGTACTAACTCATTTCATTACAGCCAGTGAAAATTTGTGTGAAAAGTTTAACTGCTTCTACCCATGATCAATAAGAGACTTGATCAGATTTACATAGAGTCTGGAATGGAAAGTTCCCAACTGTTCCGTCTTTCAGTAGGGCTGATCACTGTTTCTGCTGCCTGTGCTTTAGTGGGTCTGCACAAATAAGTCTTTCACAAAGAAGGTTCTTGACCAGTCATAACTTTTCCTAATAATCAGGATTCAGTAGTTTTGCTGACTGCTCTCTATACAAAATGTGGATGAAAATTTCTAGTGGTAATCTAACATGCCAATAAAGTTTACCTCAGAGACAAGGATATTAATTTTAAGGGGAAAAAAAAAAACAAACCAAAGACCCAGAGAATACTTAGGAACATGCTCTTTTATGTGATTGGCAGTTCCAGGGTATACTTCATTCTGTACTTTACTCATTACTTATAAATTGGACTAGGAGTCAGAGGTGGCATGGGGACATGTAGAACCACAGGTCTAGAAGGAATGTGAATTTGATATCTAAACTATAAATGCTTTTGCTTGTTGGCTATGAATATGCCAACGAGAGATTACATTTAAAAAAATATTTCCAATAAAACCAAAACAACATAATCACTGCTGACAGTGAAGGAGGTGAATGCAGTCACATATTACAGAGGGTTGAATTTTCTTATTCAAGCCAAATTAGGCTTATTTCATAAAAATTTTCACATTAGGATATTACAAATGATTTTTTAACATTAAAATGCATGTATGATCTCCATAGTAACTGTCTGGTTTTGGTGTATTATAAATGTCAATCTATTCTTTCATGGTCACCACTGATTGTTATGTACAGTGAATTTCAGGTTTTATAGATGCTTATGTACAGCAGTCATTGCTAGGAGAAGCTTGTGTGTTTACCTGAAGTCAACAATAACAGAAAAAATAAAAACAATGTAAGAACTACTCCTAAAATGTTGACTTTAAAATGGCTAAGACAGTCAGAAAACATACAAAAAAGGCTTATTTTTCCGTTGTTCCCCTTGCTGTTATTAGCAAAAAAGTGAGATATAAATGCTAGCTTTGGTGAACTGATTGTAGGTTCAAATTAAATATAAGAAAAAACTAGGTAATCTCTTCTCTCTTTATAATTTGTCTCTCGGCCTGTTTTCTAGTGAAGTGAGAAACATCTACACTACTGTAGTATTGTCCATTTTTAAGAAAGAATATGCAGATAAGTGCATAGGGATGTATTACAATATGGACAGTCATATTGGATATTAGAATAAATATGTATTGTTAATGTGTCTAACATTGTAACACATAAAAATTATGTCTCTATGTGGAGGCCTTATGTGAGAGTTGGAGGTGTTACTGTAGTAGTAGTCCCAGAGCACAGTGGGAACAGATTTTCAGCACCTGCCTCCTTATTACCCCAGCAGCCCCTGGAGAGCAGTGGGAGGAGAGGGATGGGGAATTAGTTCTCTGTGGTGTCATTTCCCTTGCTGTTATATTTTTCAAGGAGGCATGACCTAAATACTTTCTACTGTTTACACTAATGGATTTTAGTGGCTTCAAGGAATAAAATTCAACTTTCCCATCTCCACTAAAGTCCACAATTTAGGTGGTCCGATCATTTAAGAAAACAAGAGTTCAAATCTGGAACTCAGTTGGGGGTGATAAATACATGATAACCAAACTGTGACTGCCCGATTGGAAGAAATTTGGAACCAGTTACATCAATATTTTTGCTGGTGGGAAACATTTCACTACAGATTGCTAATACCAACTATAGTGCTGTTTAAGCCTGTCATAATAGACACCTTGGCATCAGTCCAGTCCTATAGAACAATAAATGTAAAGCCTGTTTGAGAAAACTAACAAATTCATGACAATATTAAACTAATATTATGTTTCCCTTCCTAGATGTGTCAGTATTTTTCATAGTGACAAATTAGTTGTGTTTCTGTTCTGGACAGCTATGAACATGCGAATCCTCTTTGTAAAAATTCTAACTTTGAGCCATTTTATAATTGCACTAAGACACCCCAAGGCACATGTCACCATGCCTCTGAGATGTGTGTTATCTCACAGTAACACACACCTTGTCATGTATTATTTATCACACTAAAGTGTCTTGTAATTTTCATTAACAGTTAGATGTCTGGCTTTAAGAAATAGAAGATAATTCATTTCAACAGCTTCAGTGATAAAATGCCTTTCAGACTCTGTATGCAGATGTGAAAATCGGGGTATTGGCAACAGATCATGCCGTTTTCATTAACATGCTTCAAAATAAACTGAAGAGGAAAAAAAATAGCAAATGCTTCCTTCACCTGGAAATGAAAACAAATTTTCTGTCTTCTCTAGGTGAATCCTGTTAACCTTTCTACTGATTTCCTGTGCTGTGCCATCCCCTGGGGCTCATTCTTGTCTTTTCCTTGTGATTCGACAGATGCAATGCATGACATATGACTGTTACCTACCCGTAAGCCAAGATTCACATGGAGAAAAGCAGATGGGTGAGGGTAACTAAGGAGATGAACCTATCCCATATTTGAGATGAAGCTCTTGCCTTTTGACAATTAACAAAATCCACTTCTAGGCTACACCTCTCAGAACTAAGCAGTGCCATGACTCAAGGTTAGTTTTGTACTACTCATCTGTAGTCTGAAGCTGTTAGAAAGCCTCTTGGCCTGCTCCTTGCTGAGTTTACTCTCTCAAAGAGAAGGCACTACCTGAGAGTTGGAAGAGCTGAGGGATGTCTGCAAGTAGCAAGTTTGCAATTAGAAATGTTTTCCTGTAGCCAGCCCATCATAAACCAGAGAAAACAGAGTGGCAGGGGAGAGGACTGTAGTGTGCCTAAGCATTTCAGTGAAAGAGAGGTTTTTCAGTTTGTGTTGACTTAACTATTCTGACTTTTACTCATCCTGTTATAAGTAAAAGTAAATAGTAGAAATCGTATATAGGGGAACTCTAATCCATATTTAAGATTTATGAAAGTTTCAGGATTTCTAGAAGTTATGTAAAGTATTTTGAGAAATGCCAATATTGAAGTTCACTGGGTCTTTTCTGGTGATGTAGAAGGTTTTCACAATTTCTGAGCAAAAAAAACAAAAGGAGAAACAAGCAATCCAACATCTTTCCCCCCTCACATGCTTTTTAACACTGTTTTCCTGCTTTATAATCTTGTTCTGGGAAATAATAGTCATAGTACATTTTGGTCATCACAGAGGTAGATGAAACAAAACTTGTGATTAGGAATTTTAACAGAGGAATACAGGAAACTGTGCTTCTGACATTATTGCATCTGAAAGCGAATGGAAGGTAACTGAAGCTGTAGGTACCGAGTGAATGGGAGACAAGGGTTCTTTACAATTGGTTGAGGGTTTGTTTCTTATAATGTTTTAAAACTTCCTTAATTATACTGCCATTACATACTCTGTATTCAGAAGTGAAAGTAAAAAATACCTTTTAAGTTTAGCTTGTGTTGCTTTTGAAATGGTGTAAAATAAACCACAGAAAAAAAGAAACGTACTGTTGAATAGAAGTTTCCACATGATAAAGTAACTTAGTAACTTTAGCTGCATAATTATGTCACCACTGAATGGCAAAGCCTCCTATACAGATAAGTTATAGAGCATTACTTCAGTCTTCTGTGGAGAGCAGCTTCCATCTTGTATGCAATTAAGCAGATTTGTTCTCAACCATGCAACCAAAACACGAAGCTATATTCCTGCTTCCAACAACAGATGTTGTTGGAAAGAGTTGCGGGGAAAAAATGTATTATCAGAAAAACTATTGGTCTGTAATATTTCCCTAGTAGCCATTTAGCTTCTGAATAATTATTGTTTATCTCCACCAAAGTGTGCAGTTGGAGACACAGTGAAAATTTCTTGTATGGCAAGAAATAGCTCTACTATGTAAATATTAAACAAGGGTTAGAAAATAAACTGCTTTAAGTAATTTGTATTTGAAAGCTGTTTCACTGATACTATGGTGACAAAAAAACCACATGTGATAACAGTACCTAGAACAGAAGCTTAATAGTTCACTCATAGAATCATAGAATAGTTTGTGTTGGAAGGGACCTTAAAGATCGAGTTCCAACTCCCCTGCCATAGACAGGGACATCTCCCACTAGATCAGGTTGCTCAGTGTCACCTCCAGAGAGGGGCTGTCCACAACCTCTCTGAGCAACCTCTTCCAGTGTTTCACCACCCTCACTGTAAAGAATTTCTTTCATGAAATTATGTCAATGCATATTATTTACTCATGCTAATGAGGTTAGAGAAATATAAAATTTCTATTAAAATATATTTTTCAGGAATTAAACAAGGTTATGTTTGGTAGATGTCAATCCTCCATTTTTTGCCAGCTCTCAGAAAGCTACAGCATAAGATTAAGTATTGGTGGCATATGTTGCCATTCATACTCTTAAATATCATTTTTCTTGAGGATTTAAATTCACAGAATTCACATAATTTTGATTTTATATGACTCGTATATAGGGTGCATAGTTTTTCTCCTTCCCTGGTGAAACACACTTGATTTTCACATAGATTAATGTTGTCTATAAGTCCAGGAGGCTGATAGTTTCGGATTAAACATGTGGGAATGAAAGCATCAATACGGAAGGCTAGACAGCTAAATGACTTGGTTAGAATCTTGCTTCTGACAAAATCAAAGGCTGTACATTATTCTGAAGAATGTTTGCACTGAGGGCAGTGGCTTCAAGCAGGTGAGATTTTTATGTGTGAAGCAGTATAGGAAGCCACCTACTTGTGCAGTTTTGATGTGTGTACTACAACATTTTAGAAAGAAAGATCTCCTATCCAGTACTCTCTCATGGTCTTCCTTCTGGACCAATATAGAAAATGCATGGTAACTATAGTGTCAGATGAAAGGGGAGAATGAACTCATTAAGATTCTGAACTAAGAGTCCCTAAGGTGAAACAGAAAGAATTGCAATCTTGGCAAACTTCATATATCACATTTTATTTCAATCTACTGATGAAGAATACTTAAGTTTCATATGAATCCAAATAAAAAGAAATACTTTGCTTTAATTTTCTTAAGCTTTCAAATAATAGAGAATGAATTTTCCATCAAAGAATAAGAAATTGCTGATGGAAAAGAGAGCCTAACTACCTAGGAAAATATAGGATGAAAATAAAGTTCCCTCAAATACATATGGACTAAGAGATGAGAGCAAATTTACTTTACTTACATCGACAGATTTCTGAAGACATTGAGAAACTTCATGATGGCCTTAGAAAATACAGAATTTCTTAATGTAATGCAAGTGTTATATTATTTCCCTTTACCAGATTTTCTAAAATGGCTGTTAAATATGTATCATAGAAATAAGGCAGCTATGAACTTTAAGGAGGCTATGTATGCCACATTTATATGAACTTTCTGATCTTGATGCAAACTTCACATCTGAGAAGAGTATTGCATGCATTTCAGCCCTGGAATGTGCCACAAACTATTATATCATCAGATGGGAATTTGCAGTAGATGATGTGTTGCTGGAAAGCTCTCTAGACAGTTTTCAAATATCATTCACTTCATCCAATAGACAGATTGCATTTCCCTACAGATGGAAAACAAAACAAAATTCCAATTTGATTTAAAGGATGCAGACTGAAACTATTCATTATTGACAAATGTAAAGAGAGGAGACTCCTCTCAGTCTTGCACCTGAAGAGTGGATGACTTTTGTGACCTTTTTACATTTTGATTTAATGAAAGTTTGAGTTCATAACAGTGTGACTGGAGCCACTTGACAATTGTAATATACTCTGTGAGTGAAAGGTAGTTAAGAAATAAGTCTAGAGGAATAGAATTTAGTTGGCCTTTTGTTCAATTTGAAATCGTCATAGCTCCTGTCAAAGGTTTATCTGATGGCATTCAGTCATACACTTTCTCAAATTAAAGTTTCTCCTCTGGGATAGTTTTCTTGGTATTGTAGTTTGAGATGTTGATAGATAGCCAAATCTTTTGAAGGACCCTGTGGCATAATTTGAGGAGATAATGTGGCAGAATGTTTCCCTTTTAAACTTGATAGTTATAACAGAAATGGGTCAAATTCTTTTCAGCTCTGATACCTTTTATTGAATTATAGGTAATATAAATAAAAAGAAAGACATTTTGTGATATCTCTTACATAGCTTTCATCCACATATTTTCATCCAAATAATGAGATCTTAATCCTTGAAGGAGTACGCCCCCTGGTCATGGTATTTCAGAGATCAGCTTTGTAATACAAAATTCTTTCAAACATTACTCTAGAGAGCAACAGGTAAGTAAGTTGAGACTTGACACTCCTACTGATTAAATTGTGTTAAAGCACATATCTTGCTGTATACGTTGAAACATTCATCCTGTCTCACATTCAGATTCACACAATTCCAGCTTAAAAATGTTTTGAAGCAAATACTTCAATAAATTTCCAACAGATGGAAACATTTGACATTTTTATGATTTAATAAAAATTCAAAATTTATTAGTGATTTGAGGGATGTCATGAGGTTGAATTTCAGCAACTGAAAATATATCAAATTACAGATACAAACATGACAAGATGACACTAGCTATATGCTTTCTCAAATATATATGAGAAAAAGCACAATTGTCCAATTAATACACATATATATATATATAAGTAAAGCATATAAGTATGCAATAGCAAGCATACACACAGGTCTCCAGTTGCTAAGATCAGGAATTTCTTAATAGCAGACTATACAATCTGTTTTTGTACATATAATCTCAATGGTCTTTTTTTTTCATGCAGCTCATTTCCACATTATTTTTTTTCTGAAAAATGGTAAATACCAAATTATATGTTTCTCCTTTGCAGGAAAAATTGTGCATATTTTTCATGTAGACACGAGTCATAATTCTCCACAGTTATGACAGCAGCAAAATCAGAATGCAGTTCAATATAGATATGAAAGTCTTTTGAAAAATGAGGCACAATTTCACTGCACAAGCCACACAATTTTATTTCCTTGTGAAATTAAGAAAAGTTTATTCATTTTTGTGGCTTCCTGATCCACTTTTCACTACAGAGAAAAAAAATTTATTACTTTCAGTGATATGATTGCATTAATATGTTACAAGGCAGGGAAAAATTGGAAGTATTTCTCTAGTCTCAAAAGTTTCAAATTAAAATATTGATCAAGCTGTCTGAGAAACTATTGAGAGTATTTTTACTGTAATTACAAAAAGTAAATTTCTCAAAGTTATGACAAGCTGTGGCTCATTTAAGTGCACACAAGTGCAAACCCTCATAAAAATATTTTGAAGCAAGATTAATAGTCCTTACTCAGGCTAAAACAGTACTGCTAAGATTATTTAGTACAATATTTATTTCAGTCATTTACACTGAAGCAGCAATATCATTCTGTGTGGTCATAATATGATCAGTTGTAACATTCACAGTGGATTTTTCCAAATTCCTGGCTAAAAGTTTCATAGATAGAATATATCCATAAATTTGACTATGTAGGCTACCAGCTTTCTATCATAAATTTGCTATGATTTTATGATTTTTCTTAAGTGGAAAATCTCATTATCACTAATGAGAGTTTAAAAACGCATGCAGTTCTGTAAGATTTTTTGGCGTTTATTATTCAAATTCAAAGTCTTTCCAGCCATTCAGAGTTGGGTTATTACAGTTAATACAGAACTGTTAATTTAGTTAACTTCTGAGGTCTTCTTGTCCTACACAGCTCATGCAAGAGTTCACATAGATAGAAAAGGAATCTATCAATTGGCAGTGGCCCCTAATAAACCAAGTTTTTCCATATAATACTGTCTACCATATCAGCTATAGAGTGTGTGCTCTTCATCTTGGCTATGTCAGAGGTAACAGTTCTATGAACAGAAAAATGATTGTATTTATGGCTAATTGTGGGAAGCTCATGCCATTCAAGAAATATTAGTGTCACAAGATTACTGGTAAGAGTGTCAAGTCAGACAAATTAAGTCAACTTTACACAGTTCATGATCTCTGTACAATAATACTTAAACTTAAGTGCTCAGCTCTGCATTAGTGAATGTAAGCACCTAAATTAATTATATTTCACTTATTTGAAATATTAGAATGTGCATCAGTGAGGTAAAATCTGATTTTGAGCATACAAAGTTGTCTCTGTTTTCAAGTATAAGCACTAAAATGAAAATAAATATCTAAACATAGAACATTCCCTATCCAAGTGTAGTTCTCTAAAAAATTCTGGAACTTCAGTTTGACAAAAGAAACAAAAAAAAAATACATACAAACATTATACATGGTTTAAAAGAAGAAATTTTCAGAAATTTGAAGCAATGCCTTTGAGCAGAACATATTTTCTAAGATAATTATGATAATGATTATTTTAGTAGTGCAGAATATTATTCTCTAATTATGTTCATTATTACCTAGGCAATATGAATAATACTTGAGATAGTTGTTAAAGTTACATGCACTATTCTGGATTCATTAATTTTCACTATATTTAATTTTTCATAATTACCCTTTAAACACCTTAGATTTATAAAATTGCATTTACTTTTTGTCAGAATAACTGATATATAAAGGAAAAGATATCCACTTTAATGTCTAGTTAACACATACCCTGGTTTACTCTGGCTAATTATATAACACAATGTAAGTAACCAATAAAATAGAAGAAATTGCTCATCTTAGAACAGTAGCATAGTGAAATGAGCTCATCATCCAATAACTTATTCATTATGTATGGCCATACAAACACTAAAACAAAAGAAAAAAGAAATATAGACATAAAAGTGTTTAATATATTTATAAATATGCATACAATAAAAGCTAGTCTCACAAAAACCTATCACAGATTAAATAATTAATTAATACAGAATACTGAAGTAAAAAAGCTGAGCAGTCCAATTTGATTTCTGCTGGATCCAACACAAAAAGATGTTCTGCAGAAAAACAGATAAAAGTTTAGAGCTGAATTGTTATATAGCAAGTGTTACTGTGCAGATATAGTCAGAAAACTGGAGATGAGTCAGCCTGTGCATTGTTCCAGGTTTAAATATAAATTTAATCAGTTATAGGATTTTGCTATAGGAAGAAAAAAATTTTAAATTGTGGACTTTATCAGACAGCAATAATTGAATGTAACTGTGTGCATGTGTAGGAGGTGAATGTCCAAAAATTGAATTTTCTGACTTCTAAACACAGGATTGCTGCCTGCTGCCAATGCCCAGGGCAGACTGGTGGCATATTTTGGAAACACTTAGATTAAAAAAAAACAACCCAAAACTGGCACATCCAGGTAACCCAGAAGTGTAAGACAAATTCACCAATTTAGAGTCTCATCATGAGCTTCTCTTTTGCATGCAGAGTATTTATCCTGGGTAATGTAGTACCTTTAGGACCTGAAAAAAGAAGTTGGTTCCTAGTGAAAAGTTTACAAAAGGCAGAATTGGTCCCTTTTTTGAGAAAAGCAGAATTAGCAAAATCGAAGTGAAGCTCGTGAATGATGGGCAAAAGGGGCCGGAAGTGGAGAAATTTCTTTTAAATGAGGGAAATGCATGGAAACCAGTGCTAGGGGGTACAGGGTTCATGGCTTCTAATTCCTGGAGTGGATAATGGCAAAGAGTGGTAGAAGAGCAAATACAACTTTATGCCTGGCTGCCCTTCACAGGAACCTGAATAAGGAGTGTTGGAGGGAGTTAGTGAGATGGGAGGGATCATTATGTGAGTTGATCAGGTGGAAATCTAAACCAGACCTCAGCATGCCAGGCTTGATGAGGTTCTGAGCAAACTGATCAAGTACAGGATGTCCCTGCTTATTGCAGCAGAGTTGGACTAGAAGGCCCTTGAAGATCCCTTCCAACTCTAAGATTCTATGCACATTAGATACTGGTTTTCATCTACTCTTTCTTGCCCATTCATGTTTCTCATTTTTCAGATTCTGTTGATTGATAAAAGGAACCTTATTGCATATGATTTGATATGCTAAGCTGATAATCTTGTTACCAATAGATACAGGTACCATGTAATTTTTGATCTCGTTGTTCAAAAATGAATAAAAAGCTATCACATAATTTCATTTCTGTGGTTATCTTTATAATGATAGTTGTAGGTACTTTAAATGTTTCTCTTGGGTATTTTTGCTTTATGTACTTGTACTAAAATAATTAGATTTTATAGACTTTGAAGCAATTTCAGTGTAAAATTTGTTACTGTTTTTGTAATCCTGTGTTAAGTTCATATTTCCTCTAACCTCATACCTTTTTCAGAAGCACTTATGATGATTTTAGAATTGGTAAAATATTACTGTAGAAATAGAAGATACAGAATATGAAGTCCAAAGTAATCTTCAGTGACTTCTTGGTTAAAATTCATTCTTTCACTATATGTGGGCCGTTAAGTGGAAAAAAAAAAAAGACACTTTTGTTCTATTTTCTCCATATTTATACAGCCTAGAAGCGATTTGCCTCAGAAAGGACGTTTCTTTTCNGACACTTTTCTTCTATCTTCTCCATATTTACACAGCCTAGAAGCGATTTGCCTCAGAAAGGAAGTTTCTTTTCACTGCTGGTTTTGTACTAGTATTGACCATGGCATTCAGCAACAACAGTAATTAGTAATTCAAGCAAGTATGAAATGTAGGCCCAAATTAAAGGCAGCAGTAAGAAATATTTCTTAAAACTACCCTTGAAGAGGGCAAGTGCTCGTTTTGCCAAGTGTGTTTGGTAAATCCCAAGCCAGACATGGAATGCTAAGAGTACTTGCATATTTAATTTCTCTTTATCACTGGAGACTTCAAAATGCTTTTTCATTTTATTTTTCACACTTTTTAATTGCATTTGTTCTGAAACTTGTCCTTTCCACCTTCTCCAGTCCCTTGGTGTTTACTGTTGGTCTGTGTCAAACCCATCCTGGAACTCAAGAGGTAATAAAAGGAAAAGTCAACAAAGAGGAAACTGGGCAACAGTCTCCAGGAGAGATTAATTTTAAATAAGCTGTAGAGATTTTGGGATGTCATCAGAATCAAAATTAGATAAGGAAATGTACTAAATATGGATTGTTGGTAGAGCAAATTAATTTTTTTTTAATATATTAAGGCAGTTCAGGGTGAATGCAAAGAAAAAAAAGACTATTGAACTAAATCTCTATGAGCAGGCAAAGAAATGCTAGAATATTATCAGGCAGATACTAGGAATGATAGAAGAAAGCAGTACTTTAAGAGACTGAGATGATTGTGACAATATTATACATCTTTTCATCATGTCCTCAATTTAAGAAATTGTTACTTTTAATGATTTTTCATTACTTTCTCCTTTACATGTTTGTAGTGTTTCCAGCCTTCTCTATATTCTCTCCACACTATTACAAAAGGATCAAGGAAGGCACAACTGATGTCCTATGTTGACCTGTAACTCAAATCTTTTAATAGTTCTTCACTGCTGTTTTTACCCATCAACAGCTTCCTAATTCCATATTTAATGTTTTCAGAGAGAATATTCAAAACTCCCACTGATGCAGCGGATGTGAACTGCATTTTGTTTCAAATACAATTTGTCTCAAACTTCTGCAGGGTGCCGCAAATAGACTGTTAAGCTTATATCTAATGTTCAGATCTGGAAATAGTTATATATTTTTATGGCTAAAGTAATAGCACTCCCCTGAATAGAGTCAGTACATACAGATGACTTGAGGTATAGAGACTGTCTTTTTTGAGCAAACATTGTCCCTTCAAATTATTTGCCTTGAAGCAAATAATTGTTTCTGGGAAGACCAGAAACAATGGATGTAAACTGGAGGGGGGTAGATTTAGACTTGACATAAGAAAGAAATTCTTTACAGTGAGGGTGGTGAAACACTGGAACAGGTTGCCCAGAGAGGTTGTGGACGTCCCCTCTCTGGAGGTGATCAAGACCAGGCTGGACATGATCTAGTGGGAGGTGTCCCTGCCTTTGGCAGAGGTGTTGGAACTCGATGATCTTTAAGTTCCCTTCCAACCCGAACTATTCTATGATTCTATGAAGCGATTTTGAAGTCAGGCAGGAACTGCCAGGGAACATGCATTGTTTTCCTCTATGGAATTCCTGCAATGTATGACTTATTAGGAAGAAATAAAAAATATATTTTAAAATTTGAGTTCACCAAGAATATAGGTTCAAATCTTTACATTCCTGTATGAAGCCATGCAGAGATTACAAATTAAGTTAAAAAAAAAAAAAAAGCCAAAGTAAGATCAATTGTGCAGATCTTGTCTACTTAGCAAAATGGAAAGTTCCTTGGCAGTTTTGTATTTGTGTTCCTAACTACTCACACACAGGCTGTTTGGTCTGCTTTTCAGAAGAACACTCCCTGCAGAGTATCAGTGAAAAGCATATGTTCAATAAAAGATTTTTTTTTTTTCAAGAAATCTGTACTTTTTCACTTAGAAGTTGTTCCTAAGGAAATAAAAAAATTACATCGACTTTTAAAAGTGCTTTAAAGTTACCCCATGAGAGAATATAAACATGCAATGCTTTTTTAAGGAAAACCTGAAATTATAATTCTTTTCCTTATAAATAGGTGTGTTTATCTGAATCTACTCTAACCAGTCAAGACATAAAAGTGCAATGTTGTATTTGCTAGCCCAACTTACCAGGCTGGGAATAGTGATTAAGGACAACCCTGGGCCATCACTCATTCAGAATCAACATAACATCAGCAGGTGGGTTTAAGGTTCACTTAAACATCATTCCTATCAGATGCAGTTCCCTTGCTGGATTACTGAAGTATGTGAGCAACTAGGGGTTGTTATTTCTCATTCTGTCCATGTGGATGGATGCATAGATTAAGTTATCATTACACTAGGAAATAAATGGAACAGATAACAATAACTGTAATTCATTTTAATTGAGTATCATGACTAGATATGAATCAAACTGAGTGTAGTGATAGGATGAGGGAATGCCTTTAAACTGAAAGATACACATTTAGATTAGTAATAAATTCTGTGCTGTAGCACTTGGAGCCACCTGGCCTAGTGGGAGCTGTCCCTGCTCATGGAGCAGGGTTGCAACTATATTATCTTTAATGGCCCTGCCAGCTCAAACCATTTTGTTTTAGTCTATGATAGTCAAACTTGAAATGTTGGCCATGGGGAAACTCTTTTCTACCACCAAGCCCCCTAGCAGAGCACTGTCTATGTCCATTTTAGGTAGGAATTTAATGTTAATAAATTCCATTAGCACTTTCTACAACTTAGTAGAAAGCAGCTTATTATCATAGACAATTCTCCTCAGTTATAAATACCCTTAAAAATATTTACTTCTGTGATTCTTAATATGGTGTTTTTATAACTAAATTTATTCCAATTTTGAACTGCAAAGTTAGCAAGACAAGACACCAATGGGAGTGAATTTAAGTTTTCCTGCCTATCATGCAATATAAAATTTCTGCAGACATAAAGCCATTTGCTATTGTTTATTGTTGATTTTCTGGGGAGCAGGGGTTGGGCGCAGTGGGAAGGCAGAATTAACATATGCTCTTGAAAACTCATTTTGCACCAGTGCAGTTGGAACAATGATAATCTAGGACTAGGATTCACAATTGAGACAGGATCAGATCTGCATTTTAAATTTGAAATATTGCACAAGGTTGAGAAAAAGTGGAGAAGTCAAGTCTGAAGGCCATGTTCTGGGGCAGGAAGCCAAGGCTCAAATTCAGATTAAAGTGAGTTTATTGGAGATCTTGGGATGAGATCTGAACTGTTCTTTATTGAACTACAAGATAGGAAAAAAAAATTCATTGAAAACCTGTGAAATCTGTGATTGCAAACATAATGAATAGCTCGGAACAAAAGAAGGATATGTCTCAGTTCTATCATAGATAGGATATTTGTTTGACAGTTGAATTTCCTGTGATCATAAATGATTCTCATGCACTTTATAGAGTGGAGGTTGCAATAGAAAGGAACTTGAAAATTACCTAACTTCATCCATAGATTACAAGTTCTGCCTGCATTGGCACATAACTGATCATTACTGGATTAATTGGGATGTGTTTGATTTACTGCTAGGAGTAAGAATGACAGGCTTCTTAGGAAGTAGTTACTAGGATCAAACAAGTTCTTCAGTAACAACAGTGAGTTCAGGGAATGCATTTCTTTCAGCTTTGTTGTATCTATTTCTTCTAAAGGTGCTGACAAAGATGTTGTTCTGGGAACGGACACCACAAAGGAGGCAAGTTAAGATACAAAAAATGGAAAGAATAACATATTAGAACTCTAAGTTCTGCTCAAAGTAACATAAAGAAGCCCTTAGTCAACTGAGCAGTTCAGAACTGGATGACTTAAAAAGAAAGCAAAAATAAATACTACCCTTATGTGTCCCTTAAATACCAACAGTATACTTTGTTCCCTTGTGCAGGATGAGCCTTATTCTCTCTTACTTCTCAGTCCTCACACAGTGTAAAAGAATGTATTTGGGAAAATGAAGATTACAGTGAATTTTCCCTCATGATTCATATGGAGGAGGTTATAGGTTTCCATTTCAGCTGGCTTGCACATTAAATGCTCACTTACAGCTGCAAGCAATGAAAGTCAAGTAAAGTGCCCTACTCAACAATATCCACTCACATGAAAGAAAAAGGCTTTTTAACTCAAGATAAAAAGAAGCTGGGAAATGTAACAAACCATATTTACTTGTCAATAGACAGTAATGGAATAAAAATATTATCTGGATGATACACAGATCTTGCATCATTAAAGGGAAGTTAACTTCTCCAATAAGGTATGAGCTCTTAAAAATGGGTTTATAAATCCTGAAATAATCTTTTATAGGGATTCCCATTTGAAAAACACAGTTACTTTTAGGCAAAAGTCTGTGAATTTCAGAGTGTCTGCATGACTTCATCAGCTTTACATTACTCATCCCTAAAAAACTTGCCAATCATTCTCTCACTTACCCTGAAGATTCAGCAGGAAAAGAATCAGGCTTTCAGCCTCACAAACTGCCTCACAGGTTCTGTATCCAGTTTGCATAGTTATTCACAATGTTCACTTCATGGCTTGTAAAAAGTGCTTTTTGAGGGAATTTCTCATGAAAGGGCAACAAAATCTAGACTGCTGAAGAAATAACTATTATTCCCCTTTGTTCTAAGAAAAAGTACTTTGTTGTAAGCAGTGGAGAAAAGGGAGGAGAAATTGTATGGTAGAATTAATCTATTGATTGTAAGGTTTTTGTTTTTACTCTTTTAACTTTTTTCCTTAGACTCACAAAGTGATTCATAAATCAAAAAGCCAGATCCAACTATTGCCTGGTTTTGTGAGTTTCATAATCTTGGCTTAATCTCTGGAAACCTTTTACCTCTGAAAATCAGGGGCTGCCTTTGGACATATAGTGCTCTGGAACAAGGTGGATGTAAAAGGACTGATGAATACTCTGTTAACCGATATATAGCATAATTTCTACAATATCTTTTTAAGTTTTAAATTTGATAGTCTGCACTTAGTTAATATAGAGGAATTCTTCCTTACATGTGCATACAATCCCCATTTCAATTGTCTTTGAATCAAAGCATCTCTTTGAAGTCAGTTTGCTTGTACACATCATTCATTTGGGGGCGGGAGATGGAGGTGGATGCATAGAAATTTTTTGTCGGCCTACATCTTTTCAGGAAAGCACATTGGATTACTGTTTGAAAATGAGAAAAAATTATATGCATTATTCCTTTAGAGCTTTGCCTTGTTTTCTTTTCCCCAGTGCAACAGTGAACAATTGTAGCACATGCAAAAGTAAATTTTAAGTTTTGAACTTCAGAAGTTCTTTTGCTGAGTACACAGCCAGAAAAATTACTCTCCATTATTTTTGTTCTTACAAGGATGACTGTAATTATATATATGCAATAAATTAATAGTTTAGTTTTTAAATTCTAAATATTTCATTGGTATTACACAAGACTGGTAAGAGGGAACTACAACCAAGCAAGCAGCCCAGATGACCCACAGCTGACTTTTGAGGTGGGAAATAGAGAATAAAGACACCCTGATGAAAAAAGACCCCCTTTAGCAAGAAGTGACCTCCATGGTTATGACTGAGAATGTACCCAGGACAGGAGCATGAATTTGCAAATCATTGTTATTTTGCACTCTGTGCAAAATACGTATTGTAAGATATACATTCACAAAAGTATATATACTGGGAGCTACACCCTTCTTGCCATTGAGACCACATTGTCTCTGCAGGGATGCCTGCTATAAGCAACTTCTGTGGTCAGAGCTCAGAAATCCAAGGATCCCCTCCACTCCTGGCCTGTATGTAAGTGTATGTCTTTAACCCCTTACCCTCCAATCTCATTTGTCCCATGTGCATAAGGATATGTGTGTGTATGTGTTATGATTACATGACTAAGTTAATTTCTTAAATTCCTAAGTATCAATAGAACCTAAAATTCCTGTGTGTTTTAAGATTTGGTTTACATGCTTTTATTTGTCAATCCTGAACCCTTATGGTTACATATGCTTAGTCTTTTCACTCATGCTTTCCCCACTAAACAATGCTTATCTTGCCTTTGATTTTTCCCTTCATTCTTTTGTTCAGAAGGATTGATAGTTACTTCTGTTCATCTTGTTCTTTACCTTACGTCTTCTTGGATATCTTCTCCCTTCAGCTTACATCAGTTCTTCTTAGTCCCCTTGCTGGTCACCATGCTCCCATTTTACATAAAGTGCTCATACATTTTTTCTGGCTTAATCATCACAGTGTTCCAAAATATTTACATGTTGTTGTTTTTTCAATATGTATATATTAGCTTTGATTGTAACCTGATTAGCACACTTAGCAATCAGGTGATGCAGACAGGCCTTTGCTCCAGATACAATATCAAGCAACTCCACTGGCCATAGTTGCAGAATATAATGTACTGTATGCTCTTGAAACACTTTCATGTTCTGCTCTGAGTTGATGTTACCTACGAAATTGGAAAGATTTTTTAAGATATTTCTCACTATCTAAAAACACGTAGCTGTTTTTAAATGTTCAGCTCATCGATATTTCATGATTATAGAATACAGTGGAAATTGAAGTTAATTTGTGAGCATGCGACATAAATTCCAAGAAAGGTACCATGATACATTAGACTATCCAAACACATGGACAGTGGTATTTAGATGCAGTTATTCAGCTATTAGTATATAAGCACAGACATGAGAAGCAGATATAAAATAAAGTATTTTTGAAACTATCCACATACATGTATAATGCTACATGTACAATCATATATATATATTTGTTAATTAGCAATTAAATCTTCAAAATAAAGGTTAAGTACTAAAATAAAATATATTAACATCTTCTTTAATAGTTAATTTGTCACTTCTACACATATTTTATCATGTAGACTTCATCCTACTTTCTGATGTTGAGGAATGCAGTCTCTCTGAGGAAGGACACTAAAACATGTAATATTGTTCAATTAGTTTATAATGCCTTTGAAAAATAGGCAGGAATTATGCATGTTTTACAAGGTACACACTGGTACTGTTGCATGTTGTGGGGTTTTGCCTGACGAAGCTTTATAAAAATATGGAAAAGGCATTTTTATTGATTATTGATCATATTCTGTATTTGGAACACTTTTTCATATTTAATGACCCCATGTACCTTATTTTTCTAGTAAATACAGTTCTTTGTTCATTCCTCATGTTTATTCATCTGCATTTTTCTTCGGTGCTTTCTGGAAGGAGGAGTAAAAATATATACACCCTTTAAAAAAATCAGAAGATATTACTACACCTTTCAAACAGTAGGTAAAGAAGACAGGCAGTAAAACAAGTCCTACAAGATTTTCTGGGAAATATTCAGGATTTAAAAAAATATTACTTTATGTATATTATGTATATGCATATATCTTAATCTAGACCAGAGAAATCTGAATTAATGTACATTTCATATGTTGATAAGGATTAACTGAGAGAGAAATGTTATTTCGTCTGTTTTCTCAATTTCATTTATATATTTGACAGCAGCTAGCACTAAGCAAAAAATTATTTCACCTTTTTGATACATTATTATACACTATCCTGAAGAAACTGAATTACCACTTTATAAGGAAAAAGAGAACTTTTAAAAAATAATTCAATTAAAAACTCCAGATGTAATCAACAGTGTTTCTTGAAATAGTATGTACTTTGGTCTAGTTTCTGTACAAGAGAATGTGATGTAAAATTAACTCAATCCCTCTTTATATATACTTTTGTGAACGTCTCTGTTCTATGATTCTTCAGGGATTAACACTTAAAGATATAGAAAATGTAGGATGTGAAGTTATGTCCCTCTCTCTCTCTGCAGTGGAGGACCTGTTCAGCAAGAAAGGAAGACTTTCAAAACCGCAACTTTCATGAAACATTAAATTCACTTTAAATACATATTTATGTGAAAGGGGAAAAAAATTCTTAGAACCATTTGCAGTGAAAATTTTTAATTTAATGGAGGACAGGTTTGCAAGGGGATGCAAAAGAAAGGCTACATAAGTGTAAATGTTGATAGAATTTGTATTTGGAGGATAGTTTTAACAAATGTTTGCTACATGCTTAAGAACAGTCCAGCAAACTATTTATACAACTAATTTCCAACCTGTGTTAGGTACCTTGTTCTTCTTCCCAAAATGTTACTTTAAATAAAGAGCATTACAGCATAAGAGATAAAAATTGCCACCTACTGTGACATCACTACAGCAAGTACAGAGGTGCTAATTACACAAATTATAAAATGCAAACATGGTATTCCTGCTGTTTCCAAACACCTGCTGATAGGTAGAATGCCACTGATAATTTCCTTTTTCATTTTTTGTTCTGTCTCCATCTTTAGAATTAAGCAAACATTGATGTGTACAGCTGAAGAAGTCCTATTGAAGTGGTAGAGCAGATTAGGATGCATATTGCAACATGCACTCAGATCTTGCCACTTGAGTTTAACATAAACATAGCCTTGAAGATGAGTGCAAAATGAAGTGCTATCCAGACAGAAGATAATTCCCAGGTTCAGAGGAAGAGGAAGCTGAAGATACTTGCCAAGATGCAAATTAATGAAGTTCCATATAGATAGTCCTGTTGAAGCTGGTGACATCTACAGCAATCTTCTATAACAAAGGTAAAAATAAAGACAGTTGGAACTTCAGTGTTCACCGTGTATTTTTATCGAGTTATGCCAATTTTATATGCTTGAGTTGAATTTGTAGGTTTAATTTTCTATTCAATTCACAAAATGCTATTGAAGGGAGGTCATTATTTCACAAGATTTTTGTGGTTTAGGGGCGGTTTTTTTGGCTTTTTTTTCCTGTTACAACAGTTTGGGAATGTCTACATCTGGTAATACTTTTTTCAAGAGCAGGTAACATTGAGAATGAAGAAAAGTCATGTAATCTTTTAACTTAAAGGCAGCAAAAAAACTAGGTAGTGAAGTGTTATTCATGAGAGTAAAATAGAAATTCAATATGTTATGACTGAAGTTGCAATAATTCCTTTTAATAACAATTTCTTATGTAAGAAATAGTTATCTCTGTAGCTCACTCAAATAACTGAATATTAATCAGTATCTTTTAATGTCATAAAGTCTTATTGACAATTCAAATTGGATAAAATTAGTTAATAAAATGTCTATATCTGTTTTTAATTAGAAGAAGCAATAAGGAAAATGGAAGAAGAAATCAAACAAACTATTAATTATAGAATTTCTAAAAGTGGTCCAGAAAAGTCAAGGTAATAGTTTTTTATATCTTTTATAAATACAATCTTTGTTGTATTTATTTTCTACTCACTTTCTATTTCTCAGCGCTGTTTTTCTTCTAATCCTATACACTGCTTCACTTCTATTGAAATTATAACTACTTCCATTCTAAAATATGAACAGAGGTATTGCTTTCCATCTTCGGCTATGCTAAGCTCAATCACCTCTCTGACTCTTTCCTGACCATACTGTTGTTCTTCAACTTCACCTCCTACATTTTGCTGATCTGGCCTTTCACATGCACTCATTAAGATGGTCTTCCATATAAAATAAAAGTTAACAAGGAGTCATCTTCAACTGAATTCCTTACTATGAGCTGCAGATCTCCAATCCTCAAACAACCATTTGATTTACTCTCTTGGTACATACTTCACATAAGAAATTATGTAATCATTAATGACTGCTAGGGAATATTTAAGGTAGAGTGGAAGATATCATTTCACCCAGCTTAGTAGTTTTCATTTGTTCAGGGGTTTCATTAAAGCAAAACAAATTAAATGCTCAGTCAACCTCATTGTGAAATTTCATTTTCTTAAAATGGTACGAATGTCTTTTTTTTCAATTCAGTTGAGTGCAATGAGCAACTGGCTTGTGGAAGCTATCATTCCTTACAATGTGCCTGTTTCCTATGATAATGGTATTTCACCAAATGACATATATTTCTGATGATGTAAACTCTCTATCACTTTCATCCCAATTATTCTTGGAAATTCATTTTTCAGAACTTCCAAGAAGGGAAGATAAAGCTGAACTTGGAAGGATACAGTATCTGAGTAATTGATTACTTTGAACATGATGGACTAGTCTTTCTTGGCATGTACTCCCTGAATGTATATGTATACTGGATTAAGAAATGCAAAAATTATCAGAAGTAAAATCTCACTGAAGATATACTTAATAGTATAAACAAAAAAGTTTCACTAGTAATAAAAAAACATAAAGTAATTAATGCATTTTTCAATACTTGAAAAACTTCTGGTTTTAATGACAGAGAGACCTGGTGTGTTATCTTCTTCTCTCAGATAGATGATGTATTTTTTTGCTTTCTTCTCTTCTTTCCTGCTTAGTTGACAAGTCTCTAATTGCTCAACGTGACCTTTTAGAAATAAACTTTCTATTTCCTATAGAACATTAGGCTTCAGATTTGTCCCTGGTGGCATGCTCTTTATTCATCATCTCCTTAGCATTCTTTTCATTGTCTCAACTCTCCTGTAGTGACTATGATAGTACCAACTCATTATCTACTTGTTTTGCCCATTCTTAGCTCATTATATTGTTACTGTTTCTCCACAAATGTCCTTGGAATATTAGTTCTGTGTTTTCCCAGCAGAAACGTTTTTATGTGTGCAGCTGGTGAGCTTCCTTCAGAAAACCTCAAGCTCTATCTCTGCTGCTGCACTACTCCAACAGTTTATTCCCTATTTTGACATGAAGCAAGTACACACATAAAGGTACTCTGCTGGGACTGCCTGCTGCCTCTCAACTGGAGATATAAAAAGTCAGCAGGAAAGGAACACCAGCTTCAAATTTCTTTTTGTTGCCCCCAACTGTGCAGGATGTTGCCATGCTGTTAAATCCAGCTGACTTTCTGGAAGATGTAAATTTGCTAAGATCTGAGAGGGCTATGATCTTCCAAGTTCCTGATGTTATGTTCTACGGGAAGTCATTCCTACTCTTGCCGCTTGTCACTCTCCTCTGGCTCCATTCCAGCCCTTCTCATTTACTCTATGACCAACACTATATACATTTCCTTTCATTCATTTTAAGAAATGTTTGATTCCATTTTGTTCATGTCTTCCAAAAGGCTGGAAAAGACAAGCTGTATAAACACTTCATTTTTACTAGAATTTTTTTTTGATAAATTTTCCATTCAGGTGAAATGTCTCCCAGATTTAATGCAGTGTTTATTAATTATTTTTCCCAGGACACATCTGTACATTAAAACTATTTCTTGCATTTCAATTGCACATGCTACTTGCAGTTGTTGAAAGGCATCATGCAGTTTAATTTTTGTGATTTTTTTTTTCCTGGGTGAATATTCTTCCTGATATTTCTCCCCCAATTCAATCTTTTTTTCAACAGCTCAATTTCATGATGTAGCTTTGTACAACACTTCAAGCTATCCCATGAATACCTTTGTCGTTGTTTGACTTCAGAGAGAAGAAGGAACCATGTGTCTCTCACTCCTGCTGCCCCCTTTTTGGGGGCAGATTTGTGTTGGGAAAAGGAAACAGCACTCATGGGTTGAGACAAAGGTAAAAAGCATCACTTAATCCTATCCCTGCCAAAACCAGCAGATTTGGCTCCAGCTTGCTCATAGTAGCAATGCAACCCTAGCAGACCACAGCCAAGGCAGTAAATTGTAGAAGACAGCTAGATGTGGAAAGGACATGGTAATGACAAGGTGCTTGCTCTCATCTCCTTCTTGGCACTGGGAATATTCTGTTTCCATGGTAGGGATGTATGTAGCATATGGAGTGCAGCAGGGGTGGTTTGGCAATTTATTTTGTTACTTGATACAGAAAGTAATCAAGTCATACCCTGTGAAACTTCTCTAGGCTGGGAATGAAAGTAGGGAAAACTGGGAAATTTGTTTACAAAATCCAACATAAGAATGCACTGGTCTGAAAATAAGAAATTAACCACAAAATCTAATAAAAAAAAATCAATTTGATACTATCAAATCACTTCCTGAAAAACACTCCTCAATTTGAATAACCTCTCTTTAGAAAGTACTGTTGTTAACTTGTCAATTAGACTTCTCCATCAGCCCATTTGTGTTGTGCTCTGCACTTATGTTCTCCCCTGGTGGAGAAATGTGGCAGCTGAATGCCTCCTTGCTTTGTGCTATCACTAGTAACTTTGCTACATTTAGGCTATTATGCTATTTTTAAGCTATAACACAAAAGAAAATAAATGACAACTTGCTTAACTGCAGAATCTTTACTTGCAGTGATGATAGCATGCTACTATTCATACAATAAACTTCCAAATACTGAGTACATAGTGACTATAGTTTTTACAGATATTGCAACCAAATAATATGAGACTTTTCACCTGAGTTATAGAGATTGGATACAAAAATTACATCCCAAACTACTATTATTTACTGAGTAACAAAGTTTTGGATTCTTTTCTTTAGTGTTTGGTTTTGTGTATCTTTCGTAAACTCTGCCAGTTTGTCAAGCAGCAATACCTCAGATTCTTACTCTATTCTGAGATGAATTTGAGTCCTATATCACAATTAATTTAATTTACACATGCTGAAAAAGATTTATAATGAGATTTCACTTAATTGGAACAAAATGTAAGACTGAAGTATTGCTGTTTGTGATAAAATGCTAAATTCGTAACAAATGTTCTTTGCAATATTTCTTTTCAGTATTTCTCACTCTAATAGCTTTAACATAATTACCCAAATTGTATATCAGATGCATCGGGTTCTTTGTATTTCACTGCACTGGAGAGCAGTGAAAATTCTCATCAACTTGGTGAAAAAAAAAAACTACCCCATGCAAATGGGTTATGGTGCTGCTGTCAAAACCCTGTGGCATTTTACAAGTATTTTCTATTAGTACTGGACAACAGAGTTTGTTTTTAGTTTTCATTCCAAGAAGTTATTTCTGACTTTATTATTAATTTGCTGTGTAATTTTGCTTATTTCTCATTTTCTGGGCTCTACTCCTCTGTAAAGAGATGGTAAAACCTTACTTTCCTTAGACATCATGTGATGATTAGTTAGTATATACATATGATGTTTTGAAATCTAGCCACTGTGGAGGCTGGAATACCTTTATTATTGTTACTACTGTTAATGCTGACAGCAGTTTATACTGTTTTTATTTTTTGTTACTAGAAGGTCTTGATCTCTTTGACAAAAGAAAAAAAGAAAAAAGAAAAAAACTAGCAAAACTCCAGATCTAAAAATCACATGCCAATGATGTTAGCAAGAAGTATATTTTGCAGCTTTTCACCCTACTCATGTGGCTTCTCATCAGTTTGCCACAGGGAAACATCTGTTGCTAAATGTCACCTCTCTTGCCTCTTCCCTGTACAAAGTTTTCTGATCTTCTGCCTTCTGTATCCTCCAGTAGTATTCTTTATTTTATCTGGTTCTTTATAATTTAATTTCTAATGTCTTGCAAGCCATTTCTTTAGTCACTTGCTCATTTTTATTAGGTTTTTCATTTTGCTGTCATTTTGTCACTGTTTCACCAGCCATCTGGCCTGCTAATTTTCTTCTGACTTTTTAGTACTTTCCTCATCATCGCCTCATGTACATTGGAGAGAAGTGATTACATCCTGCTGTCAGACTCAAGGGGTTTTATTTCTTTTCACAAGTACATCTTTCTTTCTCTTACTGAGCTTTTCTTTATGTAGTTGAAGTCACCAGGATGAAAACAAAAACATTTTCATAAATCTCCATCACTACTTTAAATAAAAAAAAACAACCTTAAGGCAAACAGATAGTAAAGGATGTATTTAATCTCAACTAAAATTAAAGAACTTTTTTGTGGAAATCACTGTTAAGAATAAAGTGTTGGAAAAACCAGTGGTGGGCAGAGAATAGAGAATCTAATCTGTAGTATCTACTTCTGCCCTATGGTAAGTATGGGAGTATTTACAATAGGTGAGGAGACCAAAACCATCTTATACAGTGCAACCTCAATAACACGCTTACAGTCTGTGTCTTATGAGCAGGCCGTTCTATGTCTAAATTAAGAAAGGTTACCTCAACAAAGAGTAGGAACCAGTTCCTTTCTCTAGGCACCCTTGTGCTTTCAAATCTGACACATAAATTTGTTATTAATATCTGTGTTTCTTGAGACAGAAAAAGACGAACACAATTTTAACTGGAGTAGATATTGGGAAACAGGGACAGAGTAAGCTAGGAGGCAGCTGTAAGCTGGCAGAAGTTTTTAGGTCAAGTTACTAAAACAAGAATTCAGCATTTACCTTGGCATTAAAGATGATACTGTGGTTTGAACACCACTATATGAACTGGCTGTCCCACCTCAATATTTGTCACAAGGTTGTAGCTGGTATTCAAAATCCGGATTTATAATTCCGAAGTACATCTTGTTGCAAATGACATGATGTCATTCACTTCTAACTTTAATATCTCCTACAGCAAACATATTTACAACTGTATGTATGAAATTATCTAACATGCCAGAATTATTTGGCTGCTTTCAGTTTATGTAATTAATGACATATCTTTGCTGTTAAGATCTTTCTAGATGGAATTATTTTTATCCTGGGAATATCCCATGACTAATGCAGGTCCTCAAGTGAGATTGGTTTCTCTCTGGCAGTTCTTCTTACAGCTCACTTCTTTTTAAGAAGCCAGAAAATTATTTGCTTTTTTTGAAATATCTCAGTAGCTAAATTACTATTTTTATGTAACTCCAGAGTGCAAGAATGCTATTCATACTGTGAATAGGAACATCTTTGACACAGGAGGTAGGATTCCTAGTGGAGATTAAGTAATGTATACATATCATAAATAAGAATGTCTGTAATGTTTATTTTTCTAATTTTACTGATTTCTACAACATTAATGTAGAAACTAGAATTGATGCTATGTGTTGCAGGTCTTTTTTCAGAATTTGGAAATTATCTGGAATTCTTTATATTAGTGAAAATTTAACAAGAATGAATTATGATTGCATATTATTTAAAGAAAAAAAAAGAAATTATATTTGCTTCCCACAGCTGTGAATCATTCAACAGAATCCTTCATGAATGTTTTTTTAAACAAAATGTGCATGACTCTGAAAGATAGTTTTCCTTGAGCATAATTTTTCTTATACAGGAGACATATTCTTCATATGTCTAAGTAAGAAGTTTTCCATATAGTCTCTGACTGGAATCAAGCAATGTGTCTGGATTTGCCATTTATATTAGGAAAGCATGATCCATGGAGGTCAGAAAGAGGTGACTTATACCTAACGTCTAATTTGTATGAGAAGCCTATTAAAACTGGTGGGCAGTATGTAGATGGACAACTGAAAGGTGGAGACCAGTGGGTGCTGAAATACTACCTTATAAATGAAAAATCTATTTATCTTGTCTGGATAATGACTAGGTGATCTGTGCTTCTGGCTCACTCACATTGTTCTCAAAGAACCATTCACAGATCTAAACGGAATAGACTTGGTTTTGTCTGGTTTTCACTGGGGTGAACTACTCCTGAAATTTCATTTGCATTTGAAGTGTTTACACAAGGATGAATGGTACCTGCATATAGGAAGACAGCATTTCTAAATTGATGTCCTGCCTGAAAATGAGGAGCATATGAACCATATAAAGAATAAAAAAATAGTAACCACTGTTTATGGTTATGTTTATTATTAAATGAAATGTGTCTTGAAACTTTGGAAGACAGGTTATTTTATGGTACAAGTTCATCTATTTTTAGATGTCTTAAAATGACATTATGAATTTGCATTTCAGCAAGAGTAATTCATTTAATTAAAAAGACAGTTTAGCTATCATTATTCATACTAAATTTAATTTTAATGCTTTTTTTTTGTGTGGAAAAGTCCCCTTGAAATTAGTTTGGCTAGTTAAATCGTATGTGTGGTAGTGTGCTCTCCCCTTTTTCTGCCCTTCCTCTTCTCTGGCTCTTGCTTGTGCCATAGCCATCAGTGGGAATTGAGATGAGCTGCTCATTGGAGGATAGTTGATTACAGTCAAAACACTGGAGGAGGCATCTAGACACACTATTCACATGAGAATATGGCTATAGGTCAATTATCTTACTCCATAAGTAATCAACAGCCCAAGAGCCCTTCAAGCTCTCCTGTATGTCAGCAGGCTGCATGCTAGCGTCTCCCCCTGAGTGGAGGCTCTTGCTCAAGGTTCTATGCTATTCCTCCCACAGGTTGTGAGATTCCTTGCAGTAACAGATTCTCAGTAAATGACTGACAGCATACTAAAACCTTTGGAATCTTAGATAAGTGATACAAGGATTTTTTGCGTATATATAATCCTTCAGGCATAAACTCTTGATCAAGTCTGAGACTTGAATCCCGCTGTACCTACACAGGTACAGGAGTTGAGAAAGCAAGGAAGTCCTTCCTGAAACTCATGACTCAACAAGATTGTCTCCCTGACAGCTTGTCTAATCTTGTCCTCCATGCAGTATATAATAGAGTGTAACTTGACACTGAACTTCATAAAAGTCTCATTTATTATCAAACTTTGTTAAATTACTATCTTAAATTAATAAATATTTAATTATTCTCAGTTACCACTAAAGTCAGTCACTCTGCCCACAACAATAAGGCACTTAAATTTGTTTGTCCAAAGGCAGAATGTGATGGTTTAAAAATAGCACTATATTAAAGTGGTCACACAATCCTTCTGTGTGTAGGTGGGATCTGCAGTAGATGATAAAAGTATGTCTATGGTTATGATATGCAAAGCTTTCCTCAATAACACTCTTACAGTCTACTAGTAAAGTTGCTGTTTTACCCATTGAACTTTTGTTGATAATTTAAAAATGGGATGTTGTGATGTAATAGTTTTCCTTTTTATGCAGAGCAACAAAAGCATATAAGATAATTTGCAATAATTTCTTATGCTTCACTTTGCTATTTTAACACTCATTTATATCCTTCTGAGTATTATTTACCTTCTTTTCCTTTCCTAAAGGGAAAACATGTACAGTACAGTAGCTTTCATGTTTTTCATCCCTGCTTCTTTTGCCAGTGTTTCATGTATATTGATTCAGATGTTAAATGGCAATGGTACAGCATGCCAGTGTGGCATTCACATCCAAGTCCTTACAAACAGAACTCACAAGTTGGGAAAGACATTTGGAAACAGAACACTTTTTGATACTTGAAGTTGAACCAAAACCAAGACTCCTTAAGGTGTCTCAAAATATCATCACTGAAACATTTTTTAACATAAGTACTTACACTTCCTGTATTCCACTATGCCAATTTGATTCTTGGCTTATATGTTTGGACAGAATTACAAACTTCCAAACATATTCTCTATCCCTAGAATTTATTTTAACCTTGAAGAGGATAACCTACTTTGATGGCTGAAAGGTACCTTCCAATCTAGGCAATTCTATGGTTCTTTAATTCTACTTGATTAGTTTGTCAAGACTTCCTTTTACTTCCAATGGGAATAACTGCACTTTGGTACAAGCCTAACAGGTAATAAACATTAAACCATTAGAGCAGCCAGCACTATCTATCAGCATCCCCGATACCTGCTTCTCAACTAGTTCCTGCTATCAGTTATGTTTGAATTCTTACATCTAAAGAGCAGGCAATGGCTGTATCATCAGAGAGAAGTTTTGATATTCGATTGTCTACAAGTAAATAATATGTATATATTTTCTACATTCTATAGTAACTTTTTGGCTAGCTAAACTTATTGTTGTCACTTTCTAGGGTTCAAGGCTCTCTCTTACTTACAATTTCTGTGTATTTAAACCAAGATATATTGCAAACCTGACTGGTCTTCATACTATGCTCTACATTTTCTGAAGTCTCCTTAGGTAGATAACAGACAAAGTGTCTTTTTTCTTCTTTTTTTCCAAGGTGCTGTGTGAAATGTGGCCACTCAGCTGTTTTATTTACTCTAGCAGCAAGCCAACCAGGTATCTTGGTGACTCAGTTATGCAAGCTCAGAACCATGCTGGAGAAGGTGTAGTCACAGCATCCCAAGAAGATCATAAGAAGAGATAGATTCTTAGGACAAAGTCTTGCAAAAGCTCTGGGACACAAAGAACTAAGGCAAAGAAAAACTATCCTAAAAACTACATTGCTCTGTCACAGAAATAATAATTTCTATGGAAAGGTACATAATCTAATTTCACCCACTCATAGATTTTGCAAATTATTATCAAACCTCTAAAGTATATTGGTTTTTTGGTGAAGGATTGTTCTGAGGTGGATGTTTGATAGGAAAAAAAAAAGATAAATGACACCTGATTTCTTAGATTTTATTCCTTTGGAGTCTTCAAAGTTTTCTCAACTATTTAAATATTGATAAAGATGCAGTATATATAATTTTTGAATTAGCACTGGAAGATCAGTCATGACAAAAATGAGCATGCTCTGTGAACTGCATTAGCAAAAGGAAGGTCCGACTCATTTATAGTTATTATATTCCTAAAGCTTTGAATGTGTGAAATATTCTATAAACACTGCAATATTTTATTACCACTTTATGCAAGGTCCTAGCTAGGCTTAATGGGGGAAATTTGAATTTTTCTCATGGGAAGTTGAACCAAAAAACTGCTGCCAGCTGGGAATCCTGAGAATTGGTCAGTTAATGGGACTAGAAGAACTCTGTCTGACAACTTTTACATGGAATGAATTATAGATTTACTTTTTAATAGGTTTTGGCTCTAAATTCATTAAAAATGTTAATACAGGAAACAATGAAGAACCAGCAGAAGGAATTGGGCAAACAAAGACATTAATCAAGGTTTCCTCAAAATGAAAATTCTCTTTAGAAATTATATGAGATATCATGTGGTAGCAGAGAGAAATCCAAAATTGTTCTCAAATGTACTGCAGAATAACAAAAGTCCAGATGGAAGAAGGCTTGAAGTACTGCATTCATTAGGGTTAGTAAATCATGCATTCTTTTGAGATATACTAAATTACATTGGATCACAGTGTACATTGCATTGTAAACTGAGTCTCTGAGAATATATATGCATAATTGAAACTATGGGCTTTGCTATATAAATATTAAAAACCCCAAACCTAGCATTACATTTCCTCCTTTGAAAATACAGAAGTGGAACACTGTAAAAAAATAACCCATCTGATTTCTTTTCTCCCTCTGATGAAGCATTTTTTTGTGAATAATTCACAGTATTTTCCCCAGAGGTGAGGAATGAAGATCACTCATTGGGTTGTATCTGATGCGTTTCCTTTCTGTAATCAGCTTGAAATGCTGAAGCAAAATTATGAAATTGACTTAGGATCCCCTTTTGTACTACAGATATTAAGCAAATCACTTCTACTCAATAGACCAGTTTGTATTCTATGACTTGGGAAAAAGAAATGTGTTCTAAATTTTCAGTTTGGCTTTACTAAGAAATGCCCTTATGCCATTTTACAGAATCAGTGAGACTCAATGACTGAATCGTTTTTAGTCAGTTTTCACTGAATAATATGCATTGTGTTGTGAACTTTGGTTTTATACTTCAGTATTTTTATTGCAAAAGAAATAAATGATCTAATATTCTTACACTTCCCTCCCTCTATGTCCTTCTGCCCCCATCCTTCATGGTATTGCATTTTCTAGTAACACTGTCATTCTCTCTTTGTGTGATGTTGAGGATGTAGTTCTATTTATTCTTAACAAGTTCTCAAATGATCCTAATCCTCTGTCACAGAAGGAAACAAGGACTGTATATTTCACTACTGTTCATACTCTATCATCACTCTTTTTTTCTTTTTTTTTTTAATGTTAGTATAGTACACCTTCCAAAAATAAATCAAAATTATCTTTATTGCTTTCAACTCTCCCAGTAGATATGCATTGTTAACATCAAAGAAAGGATCATGAGTAAGCCACAGTTACACGATTAATGCTATCACAGAGGTCTAAAGAAAGAAAAGCCTAATTTGTAATTTTAGCTTATCTTCAGGAATGCTGACTTGATTTCATTGTTGTAACCTCAATAATTTGCCAGGAGAATAAGCCCCAAGATGTTGATGTTATATCTGAAAATGGGAACAAGCCTGCTCATTCCTCATGCATTTTGAAAAATGAACACTTTGTCTCTTTCCCTGCAAACACAGTTTTGTATTTCATTGTGCTTTTATTAGTGTTTTGTTTTGATGGCTTTTGTGTCACATTACTGCCTTCCTTAGCAACCCTCACCAAGCTTAAAGTATTTTGTTGTGGGAAGTTACTTGCAAGACTCTACTAAATTCTCTACACTTTTAATTTAAGATTATTTTATTACAGTTCTAAAGTTCCAAGATACAGCATTGTATTTTTCAAGAATATATTCTGTTATTTAATAGAAAATTAATGGGATACATCACCTGGATCTCATACACATTTATGAGAGGAAGGCTCAATAAGCTATGGCAATAATTAAGAGAAAATGACGTGTCCCACAGTTATGACAGTAAGGAGCAAGGATCCTCTAATTTATGCAGAGAAACTGGGGGTTGAAGAGAGCTCTGCAATACCTCTGATCTCTCTTCTTTAGTTACTTTCAATTTACTATATTTAAAAAATAAATATATTAAAATCTGATCACCTTTTTTGCATGCACTTAAATATCTACTCAGCTCTGGTGAGGCCCCACATTGAGTATTGTGTCCAGTTCTGGAGCCCTCAACATAAGAAGTACATTGATCTGTTGGAGCAGTTCCAGAAGAGGGCCACAGAGATGATCAAAGGGCTAGAGCAACTCCCTTATGAGGACAGTCTGAAGGAGTAGGGGTTGTTCAGCCCAGAGAGGAGAAGGCTCTAGGGGGAACCTTGTAGAAGCTTATCAATACCAGAAGGAGGCCTACTGAAAGGCAGAGGTAGGACTTTTTAATAGGATACGTGATGGCAGGACTAGGAATAATGGATGTAAATTGGAAGAGGGGCGATTCAGGATAGATACAAGAAAGGAATTCATTATGGTCAGGGTGGTGAAACACTGGAATAGGTTGCCAGGCTGGATGAGGCACTGAGCAACCTGATCTAGTGGGAGGTGTCCCTGCCTCTGGCTGGGGGATTGGAACTTGATGATCTTGAAGGTCCCTTCCAAACCAAACTATTTTATGATTTTCTTAATTTCAAAAGTTTTCCATCCCCTTGAAACAATTGTTTATAACAGGAAAAGTCTGGACTGAAACTCTAGTGCAGTGTCATTTCAGGCAGAAAGGTAATGGAAAAAGTCCTTTTATGGTTGGAAAGACCATAAAGGTGCAAATAAAAGATCTGAAAACAAGGAAATTCCATGAGGCTGATTATTATAATCAGTGAAATTATATTTCTGATTCACTGATTGATTTCAGTGAAATCAAGGATTTTAATGTGAGATGCAGCTATTGCCTTAACTTCTCCATGCCATAGGAAGCCCCATAGGTCAGGTATATCAATTAAATTTTTGTGGAATGGCATTTGGAAGACATATGGCCTTGCAGTTAGGCACTATGAATAAGAGATCTCACGTGGAAACTCACTTGCCTAATCATCAGTGTTTCAAATCCAAAAATTATTGTACCTCTTAAAACCCTGTTTAGTGCTGATCCCTTCACAAGACTTTTACTTGTGGCTACAAGTGGTGGTAAAATGAAACAAAGATATTTTGAAATATTTGGCTTTAAAATCAGTATTATATATCGTCCAAGAATTTTCCAAGATGTCCTTTAAAATATTATGTAAATAAATCTATATTAAAATGGATTTAACTTAGAATTTTCAAACTATGTCAAATTAGTCAGAAGATAACTGAGAAAGACAAGATGTAATGAATTAAAATTATTGGCATCTAAATTTAATAAACAGATTTATCAAATTCTAGAAAGTTTTTATGCTGAGCAAAACCTAATGGGAAAATTATTATTAATACTGTCTGACTATAAGATCATTTTTTACAAGGTGAATGCTACAAGTGAAAATTGAAAATTTTATGAACAGTTGATTATTAGTCTGAATATGAAATAAACATTGGAAAAGCAATTTTAAAAGGGCACTGCTCAATTACTTTATTGATTAGGATTAAGAATGCTAAATGTTCAGCAGCAGAATATATGCTGTGAAGACTCCCATTCTGCAATGTTTAGGATAGGATGACAGCTCAAATGTATGGACATTTATACCCCAGCTTAACTAAAATACAGTTTGTGTCTGTGTAGATATGCCTAATCTCCATCTGCTCCTGCAAAAGCAGTAAAAAATTACAAGAACACCAGACATAAATACTATTCCTTGACAGTATCCCCTCGCAACTCTTGAATGAGAAAGCACCAGAAACAGAATAAAAATTAACTAAAATAAACCATCACAGAAATTCTGGGTGAATGAATCAGGAAAAATAATTCCTAACCCACTACTTATTAAAACAGTTACTTGCAAAAAATGTAAGAAGAAAACTATTTTATTGAAGGTTCCTATTCATGAACAGGTGCAGATATATGTGTGCTGTAAATAGCGGGCACAGAATGCACTTAGAAGACCAGATAGAAGTTTAACAAAAGGGGAAAAGCTGGGAGTTAATAGTACTACAGATTTGTCTTTGAAGAGAAAGAGAGACACTAATGATGGAAAACTGTAAATGATGTGCAGGGAAATGAGAAAGATGAAGAATTAAATATGTGGTTAATGGATTTCATTACAACTATACAGGAACTCAGGAGCCTGCTTAAAGACTCTGATGAGATTTTTTTGTTTCTGACCTGCACATCTATCATCTGTCATATGTGGCATGGTTGATGTGGATGATCTTCTGTTTAGACTAGCTGACCCTAAAGAAAGATTTATTGATTATCTGTTTAAAGTTCCTTTTCATATACTGTCTAATCATTACTTCAGTTTTTAGAAATATAGATCTGTTTTTTGATTCTGAATTGAACTTTGGGGATCATACATGATGTCTCTGAATACTTTTTTTCTTCATTTTTGGAATATAACAGGTTTGGAGGAGGAAGATTTTTTTTTTTCTTTTTACCACCTCATCTATTTTACATTGTTATTGTAAATTTCATTTTTAAAAAATGTAATGATGCTCATACACTATTTGTTCTTAGAAATAAATATCTGAAACTATGAGAATGGATTGAGAAATCTTTAACATNTTCTGAATTGAACTTTGGGGATCATACATGATGTCTCTGAATACTTTTTTTCTTCATTTTTGGAATATAACAGGTTTGGAGGAGGAAGATTTTTTTTTTTTCTTTTTACCACCTCATCTATTTTCCATTGTTATTGTAAATTTCATTTTTAAAAAATGTAATGATGCTCATACACTATTTGTTCTTAGAAATAAATATCTCAAACTATGAGAATGGATTGAGAAATCTTTAACATTATCAAAAATCAATGATCTATTAAAGATTTGAATTTTAAGTGTAGTGCAACCCAGATCTGGTTGAATTAAACTGTCTAAAGCTTATTTTGTATTTTCAAATAATTAAATGTTTTCCCCATTTTCCTGAATGAATTCCAAGTCATTACAATGGTGCAATCGAAGTTCAGTTAAAAAAAAAAATAAAATTTATTAACAGTAACATTTCCAATGGACATAAAGGCAAGAAGTAAGTGGGATGGAGCCTTTCCCCATTATTATTACTCTCTGGTATGCCTTGCATTTCTTTTCATGGTGTAGGAGAAAGGCAAACATCCATCCACATCATTCAGCTGTGATGGTCTTTGACTTTTTCTAGTCACTTTGAACTCTCTGTCTCCTTTTCCTGCATCACAAGTTGTTTGGTTTTGTATTTGATTTTTCTTATACAGCTGCCAAAGGTTTGATATGATTGTGATAACCACAAATGAAAGCAATTGCTTTAAGGTTTTTTTTTAAGAAACTTTTATCCAAAACTATTATTAGATATTTATCTCACTGTACTATTTTGTACTGTCCAGTCTTTAAGTTCCAGGACAGTCCTGACTTTACTATTCCCATGTGTATGTAGATGTATTGATTCCTTAAAAATCAGACATATAGAGTCATAGAATCATAGAATAGTTCGGGTTGGAAGAGACCTTAAAGATCATCGAGTTCCAACCCCCCTGCCATAGGCAAGGGACACCTCCCACTAGATCAGGCTGCTCAGTGCCTTGTCCAGCCTGGTCTTGAACAACTCCAGAGAGGGGGCATCCACAACCTCTCTGGGCAACCTGTTCCAGTGCTTCACCACCCTCACTGTAAAGAATTTCTTTCTTATGTCAAGTCTAAATCTACCCCCCTCCAATTTACATCCATTGTTTCTAGTCCTCCCATCCGATATCATATTAAAAAGTCCTTCCCCTGCCTTTCTGTAGGACCCCTCAGGTACTGATAAGTTACTATAAGGTCCCCCCTGAGGCTTCCTCTGGACCCTCTCCAATAGCTCAATGTCCTTCCTGTGTTGAGGGCTCCAGAACTGGACGCAATACTCCAGGTGGGATCTCAACAGTGCCAAGTAGAGGGGCAAAAAAAAAAATTACATATATATTAAAAAAACCTTCACACCAAAACCCAAAACCCAAGCTCTTCACCAATAAAATGGACAGTTACACTACAAATTGGCTCAGTCAAATAGTTGCATGGATTTATGGTTTTTAACAAATTTCTAGAAGAGTGTTCTGGGTTTTTTTCCTCCCTCCCCCTTTTCTCCTTCTCTGTTTTCCTCTCATTCCCCTCCTCATTCCCTCTCCTCCTTATTGACTCTCAAGAGAAGGAGGAAGATTAAAAGCATGCAACATAAATAATACTAGGTTTTGTTCTGTTTAAAATGTAATATTGATATCATTATTTTTCTATCTAATTTTTATAGATACCTGGTACTTAATATAGTCAATGCGTACACAGTCTATGGTGTAAAAAATAAAATAAAATTAAAAAACCTTCCAACTTTCATATATTCATAAGTGAAGTCTTGAGTGCTACATTAACTTCTATATGAGTGAAAAAAAGAAAAATAAAAACCCAGTGCCATTTAAATCGAATACTTGACCTGTCTGCCTTTACTGCAGATACATATGTTTAAATTAACACAGTTATTTATCAGGATTTGAAATCATAGACAGGAAAGGGGATTTTACCTAAGTCATAATTTTTAGAATACAATTTCAAGTGTCATGTTTGTTGGTATGATTTTCACAACAATATTTCTTGCAAGGTAGAAGCAAAGAAATAACTAAAAATACATCAGGCTCAATTTATTCATCTGCATTCATGTATTAAGTTCCTGTGTTTTACTTGGTGGTTACTGTGATCTGAGTAATTACAAATAAAAGCTGTAAAAGAGAAAAGATGACCTTGAAAAAGGTGTGGTGAATGCACAGTGCAAAGACAGCACTGCACATTAAATCACAAACCATAGCAATCAATGCTTCTTTGTCAGTCTTTATTTGGAGTTATTTCAACAAATAAGCTTCACTAAAATATTCAAGAGGAATAAAAAGAGAAATTTAGTATTTGGGCTCCATCTCTTTAAACATGTAGTGTATTAGACTTCCTACAATGTCCAGCTCTTTCATTCAAGGGAAATTAGCCTTGACAAACGTACACAGTCTCAAGAGACTTGAATCAAGCTGCTGCAGGAGGCACGCTTGAAATGAATGTAGTAAATTGGACTTGGTTTGATATTTTTTGAAGTCTGATCCCACCTGCAGCTAAAGCCTCTCACACTTACTTTGGAAGCTTTCCTTTAAATTATTTGTGCATGTTTGGAGTGGCTTGTCTCTGAATTCTTGCAAAGAAACACCAAAGAATATGATAGAGAAGGCACTTGGAAGAGAAAATTTAAGATAACAAATATGCTGTAGTAGAAGGTTATAGAGAAGGTGTTGCAGTATGGGCACAGGCTACAAAGGGTTAACAACTGCTCAGCTCAGAGCCTGAGGCAAATCTTATCAAGCTGCCTGAAGGCCTTGGAGCTTGCTTGTATCTTCCATTGTTTTGGGAAAGAGTCCTCGATGGTCTGGGAAAGTAGGAGTCAAGAATGAACAAGATAACAAGAACTTGTGTACAGCTGTGTGTGTTGGCAGAAGAACTCTAAGAGGAGGGTCTGAAATTAATGCAAGAATGTAACTTGTAACCAATCAGTATGTTAGTAGCATTGATAAGTAGCCATCACTGTATATAAGCTTGTCTCATGCTCACAATAAACGGATTCTGGCAGATCATATTGATCGTGGAGGTCAGCCCCTTCTTACACCAATCGTCGCATTACTTTAAGAAGGCATGGAACAAGTTTATAGAACTCTATCTTCTGAGATTTTCCAACAAATTTCAGCTAAATACTTCTGGAGCAGTGTATGAACTTCTATTATTGACTGCCCCAGGAGTAAGACCTATGCTCTCTAGCCAATTGGGCTTTAATCTGCTGTATACAGGGATTTCATTCCAGAAAGCAAATAAGAAAAGTATCCTACACCCAGAATTCCAGGGTGAATATGTGTTTTCCTAGATGAACCCTGAGATTTTGATAGTTTTATTAAACATTATTTCAAGGGTCTTGGGTCTCAGGAATTATGGAAATCAATCTTCACAGGAATTAAAAGAATTAAAATTTATTTTTAAGATTCTGGAATGTTATTTGAAATCTTTGATAACTTTGATTGTAAGTATTTCAAAACCCACATTTTTGAAAAAAAAAAAAAAAGTGGCATTAGTATTTTAGCTTTTATTTAACTTTATTTTTGTAAGCAAATTTCTAAAACCCAATAACACTAACTAATGTCTGACACCAAATTCAGTGTGCTTTTAAAGAAAAAAAGTCTCATAATTATTTGAAGTATTTATATCAATTTTCACATTACTATTTCTTCTTTTCTACTGTATCAGTATGAAAATGCTGTTTATTAAATTTTGGCTTTCCTTAAGATGATGCTTAGCCTTTATTGGTTGCATTCATTTATACTAATGTCTGCCTTTGTACAATCAGTTTTCATACCTATTTGAATTTCTTGTGGGGATCTACAGTACTAATAAGACATATTCCACATACTGTTGTTATTTCTTGAGATACAGAGTTCCTAAAACATTACAGTTTTCACTGAAGATATGTATGGACAAGATTTTCGATCTTGAAGGTGTCAATCTTTTTGCCAAAGGAGTAACTTCTTGCCTATTGCGTAGAGGCTCACTAGCAATCTTGGCTGGTCCTAATTAGTGCAGAATGAGACAATGTCCAGAAACTGCTTGAAAGACAGCAAACAAATAATTTTGAAAAGACTGCAAGAGATCACCCCCTCCAAGTTATTCTGAGATGACCAAGCAAACTTCATGCTCTCAGGTGCTCTGACATCACACTTCTGCTTACTTAATCCACCTTCTTCGCTTACTGCTGTGATAACATAATTCTGAAGACTGTAACAAAAACATGCATATTAGATAAGGCATGCTCATGTAATACTATATTAGGAACAGAAGGACATTATATAGGTTTCGGTGGAGATTCAGTACCAAATGTTTGGTGTTGTAGATGATGCCATATGGTTTTAGGAACACAAGATATTTTCTGGCTTATTGCTTTTAGTAAAAATGTGTATATCCTATGAGGCTTGTGAATGCAACTGTTAGAAGTTTTAATAATATATTTCTATCGTTAATGAAATATAAAGCATAAAAAATAAAAGTATTGACTTTTGTTATTTTGAATGATTAGCTGATACTATAACATTAGACCTGTTCCTGAAGCTGTGACGAGAGTGTGTGGGGTGAAACAGAGGAAACAGCTTTAAATAAAGAAAGCATTAACTTTAGATAATCTAACAAAGCATTTATGAATGAAAAAAAGATGCCAGATCTATTATATCTGAAAGGAGAAACACAAAAACATAATGAAATCTTGAATTATCTGAGAAAAACATTATTCCATTAAATTTGATTCCCTGGCTCCACATGCTAATACATCTATCATATTTATGGCATAAGATTTATGCAACTTGCAAAATCAATGGGTTTACATTAAATCTTCAATATCTATTTTCAACATACATTACATAGTTTGTTCTTTTTATTCTGAAATATATCCATCCTATTGATCATTTTGCTATTTAATGGCTGTTTTTAAAGTCCTTACTTTATTTTAATAGAAGGCATAAATTTATTTAAAAGGATAAAGAGGCAATGGATGTAACAAGTGGACAAAATGAGCATTTATAATATGGAAGTGGTTTTCCGTAGACAATGTAGACAATGTTAGACAGCTGAAAACAGCTATGCTTACAGGCTTATGGATTGGGAAGCACTGGAATTTTCCAGAAGGTCAGCATGAGCTTCAGAAGTCCCCTCTGTCACAAATCCAACAGATTCCCACTAGAAATAAGAAGAGATGCAATATAGGCCACAGATTAGGGTATTTCCTAAGGCACCAGGTGACACAGGCAGAATGCTGTTTCCATTTACTACTCCCAAATAAATGCATTCTAAATATGCATTATTACATTCTAAAAAAGGCACAGATTCACTGAAATTGAATAAAACGGAGGTTCTTAAGTCACTAAATTAGTTTGCCCCATCTAATTAGCTTATGTAACATAGTTAATTAGCTTACACAGTATAATCAGCTTATGTAATGCCAACATTCTGCCTTGCAAAACACATTTTTTTCTATTATGCTTTCAACAATTTGCTAGTTGCATGGGGTATGCATGGAGTATGATTTTTCATTGATAGAAGCTTTCATAAAAAGATTTTCTGTTTCTTCTATTATCCAGGCTAATTTCTATTTTTAATCAAAGTTAGTACAGAGCAAGTCAAAACACAGAAACACAATAATTATAAAAGAATGCACAGACACAGAATGTCCTTTACTCTTGCACATAACATATAAACATACAACATTGAATTGTGATTGAAAAGTAATTCATGTTCCTCTTTATTGCTTTATGCACATTCCTAGTCTTACAATTTAGTTACTTAGACAGTTTTATCTTTTTAAGGTAGTAGATATCAAGGTAGTTAAAGAGAGCAGGTGAGGATATGCCTAACTCTTCTGTAGACCTAATACTACTGTCTCTTCTTGCATAACAAAGCCTCATTGAAAGGAAGCACTTAACTTCTCATTTCCTGTTATGCTTCTTGTATTTCAGATTACTTCATCCCTCTAAGAAACCCTTCATCATACACACTAGAGGGAGTTCTCATATAGATGGAGATTTGTTAAGCAGTTTGACTCTGACACCTGAATCAAGAATTGCTCTTAGCAGAGACAAGATACTATAATTCTTGGGATCTAGCATATGTTCACGGTTACTGAGGTGCTGTCCGAAGTCTATCTAAAGATGACGCTGAGGACAAATTTTCAAACACATGTGTATGACCTTGCTGATAGGACTTCATCAACTGACCTGGTATAATGAATTCATGTCTGGAGCTGAGCTTACAACTTGTCAGTTCTACTTTGCTGAACTTCTCATTTCCTCTGTGTCCTAAAGACCTGAAGACTTTTCCCATAAGCACTTTTGTTGAAGAGGGAACAAGCATTTTTAAGTAGATACAAGAAAAAGACAAAGATGTGCCTATATGTGAAATTCTGTCTCTTGTCTAGAGCTATTTAGGAACTCCTTAAACACTCAAAGCTGACTCTGAAAGCTCATTTTGAGTCCAGCAGATAGATAGTGCTTTATTTTCAAAAGACTGTGGATATCTTGCCAGCTAGTACATTATCACTTCAATGGTAACCCAGGAGTCTCTTGCCATGGTTGCAGTGAGCATTAGAAATTTTATCATAGGAGAATCTGCTGTTGAAGAATGTTTTACATAGGGACCTTCACTTTAATTTATCAAGAGGATAATAAATAGTGAAAAGGGATTTTATTTTTTTAAATTGCAAAATATTTATAGAATCAAAAATGTGGTTTAGTTTGTCAGCTACACAATTTTGTTCAAAATGAAAAGAAGTATCAAATCGTATTTATTCCTAGGAAAGAGTTTTATTTTTTAATATAGAAAGAAGGAAAATTAAAATTAAAAAATTTAATAGAAATTGAAATAGAAAAGTATCATTACATGGGACACACTTTATTTTCAAGGCATTTTGAATGGTATTTTTTTTAGGAAGGCCCCAATGCTACAATGCATTTAGGAAAAAATGTCTAAAAAAGATAGGAAAAAAAAAAAAGACAAAAAATATCCAGCAAAGGAAATAAAAATATCTAGCAGAAGAGAGAAATGAGGTTGAACATGCTGGATGGATCATAAAAGAGAAAGAAGCTACACATGCACCATAATAAATTTTTCTAAGTCTATAGGTGTGTGTTGTCGCTGGATTATATGTTACTAGCTATAATGACCAATGCAAAGATGCATAATGTTCTTATTCTTCCTAATTTAACAGGTAAATATAGAAGGTTGAATTGTCAGGGAAAAGTAACTGATGTTTAATTTTGTGGTTCTATGTCAGTTTGGGGTTAAATGCATGCTTAGAATTCTGGCTTAGGTGAGCTCCCTGTAACTAACCTGAATTTGCACATCTGCAGACTTTATAATAGCAAACTCAGTAGGGACATATTCAGGAATGTATAATGGTAGCAAAGGATTTGGTAAGCTTTATTTTTTATTTCATTTTTTCAAGCTTAATCCACTGGCTTTGTCACTGGGACGGTAGTGATCATTTACCAACCACCAGGTTATTATTAGATGTTCTTAGATCTACATAAATTCTGAGCAGAAAGTTCTTAATAAATCAGTATTTCCAAGTGCCACAGATGAAAGCACTTGTAATTATCTAGAGTACCAGGTTCAACATGATTTTGAAATCTAGATTTCTTGAAACACATTGAAAGATGTATTGCATTATTTGATGAGTAATTAACCAGAGTTAGGTTAAAGTAATAAAATCATACAAGTGCAGAATTTAATGGAAAAGCTAGTTTTGCCCTTCCTTTCCCCTCTTGCTCCCACCACATACTTTCCACCACCCTTTCACATTGCAGTTGAAAGCCTGCTTTTCAAATTATACTGATGTAGCAACAAAAGTCAAAGTATGCATTTAAATGAAGTTGTTTTGATAAGGTGAGACCTAAGGTTCCTAAATTAGGTTTCAGCAACAGATTCATTTTAGACTGAATTGACATTTCATTGCTAAATTAGTCTTTTCTCTGTCATGGTGGAACCAAAAAGGTTAATGAAGACCTGCAATTCACAAGAGAAAGTTACTTGAAATAATGATTTTTTTCTTTGTTTAAGAGGCGCTGTGCTGCCTGGCAGGGGCTGTATTTCTAAAGTCTACCTACTGAGAAGGTTTATCAGCATGAATCATAACTCTGTGCAAGTGCTCTTAACCCTCTGCAGCTGTGAAGTAGCTGCAGGGCCACATAAATAGTTGCTGACCACCTACAGCCAACTAGTCCCATTTGCTTAAGAGTGAGCACACTGGTAATTCTATAGAAGGAGATAATTCAGTCTGAAATTACCCTCAAAAACGACAGACCAACCTTCCTCCTTGATAAATGCTGTTTCAGTGCTGAGCTAGGTAAGGTGGGTAAACCAGGAGTGACTAAGTCAGTGAAAAATACAAGTATATAACACTCCAAACAAAAAGAGTACAAGGTATTTTTATGTTCATTTTTGATAGAATCCAAACTGATGTTAACACAAAATATTACATTAACCAGCCATATACAACGTATGTGGTTTGGGTATGAGTGGGGCATCTAATACTTCTTCAACAAAATGAGAAAAATAAAGCTGCATGTTTTACATTAATCTCATAGTGAATTAGGAAGCAAAGCAAATTTTATAGAGAATTTTCTACCAGACTCCAATAGCTTTAGTCAAGTGGTGAAATAGTTGTAGAAGCAAGATCTAAATTTAGAAGCACCTAAATTTAAATTTAGCACCTAAATTAAATTTAAAGAAGCACCTAAATTAAATTTAATTTAATTTAAAGGTTTTAGAGTTGTAGAATTATAGAGTTGGATATCCTATACAAGATCAGGTTGCTCAGAGCCTCACCAAACCTGGCCTTGAGTGCCTTCAAGAATTAGGCCTCCACCACCTCTTAGGGTAACCTCACCACACTCATGGCACTCAGCCCCACTCTAGTTTAAAACCATTTCCCCTTGTCCTGTTGCTCTGTGCTATGGCAAACAGTTCCTCCTCTGCTTTCTTGTAGGGTCCCTTCAGTTACTGGTAGTCTGCTATGAGATCTCAGTAAGTTTCTCTTCTCCAGGCTGAGAAATTATTATTGTCATATTGCCATGTATATCAATTATAATATTTTGGAATTTGTTCACTTGGTTTACCTCAAGAGTAGTAGCTCAGTTTCCTGTTATCTTACAAGTATATTTCCTGAACAGTTGAGTTTTGGTTTTTTGTTTTGCTTTCTTCTTACTGAGTCAGAGTTTGACAAAATTGTCCTCCCTACTTATGATTACTCAGTCAGTTGATCAACAATAGTGATTAGACCAAAAAACTGTTTCTTTAACCCACTTCCTGTTATATTATTTTTACTTTCCATCTTTAACATATCTTGAGCATCCTATTTTAAAGATTTTCAAATTTTCAGTTTGCTGAAGAAATGCTAATAGTGTATATTTATTTTACCAGAAGGTATATTCAATAGAACAGAGAGGGTTCATTAACAAATTGCCAAAACAAATTCTTTCAGGTCATACTGTAAAGAGTTTCTTTGCACAGATGATCAATGACTCATAAATGGAACTCTGGAAGTTAGAATACACATGCAAGCAAGAAATTTCTGATTTGTCTTTCAATAATAGTATAAAGGTAAGGTCTCTTAAGATAGGAAAAATTTTCAGGAAGGACTTCCTAAAAGAGGCCAGAGTGTTACAAGATCTCAAAGGCACCCAGCTCCTTAAATGTGCAAAGGGCCTACTAAAGAGAAATTTAGACTGTTTTTTTTATTGTTATTATTTAATTGTATGTATCCACCTGAGATATTTTAGTCAGAGATGTTGACTATAAACATTATTGACAATAAATGTACTATATGATCAGTGATGATCTTGTCCAAAAGTGATTCAAATCTTAGTTGGGCTAGAGTTTGTAACTGGCATCCATAGTATTATCAGGGCAATTTGAATTCTAATTTAGATTAATCAGAAAATTGTCTAATTTTCTATGACATTAATCCACTCTTTTGTATTGAAGTTCTGAACATCCTTCTTTTCTATTTATTTCCTTGTGAATGTTAAGAAAGCAAGCTTGCATTATTTGACAAATTCCACAGCTGGATATTTGTCATTTGTGTCAATACAGGGTATTTTCAGTATCTGTTGGAACAATTGTAGAGTGCTCTCCACTACACTTAAAGAAAGATAGAAATGCACAAATGTGCCACAGGGCAGAGTCAGAAAGGCATGTTCACTTAGAAAATCAGTTTTTTCCAATCTATCAAAGATAGAACTGCTCCTTTCCCTTGTTCCCCTGTATCACAGGAGTCAAGGCTGACTGCATTTCCCTCAGGAAAATGAGGTACAAGTATGGGAGCAATTCAGATGCCTTTACATTTTCTTCTAGGGAAGAAAATTCTGCTTGAAAAAGATAAAATAGTAGAAAGTACTTTAATTGCTTATACATACTGGCTTATCATTAAATAACAAGTACAAAAAGTATATGTGTGTACCTCTATATTTGTGTATGTATATCACATACTTATCTGGAAAGGTCAAAGAAGATCAGTTTTCAAAATTACATTATTTTGTTTTGTTTAATGAGGTTCACATACCATTAATAGCTCAGAAAAACAAATAATTTGTCTTGAATCAGAGCTCATCAGACAGTTATGAATATGGGTGTGACATGATTTGCTCTCCTGCTCTACTGTGTATTAAATTGCTAAGACGAGAAAATCACTGCTGAAAAGTAAGGGTCTGAAGATCATAACACTGAAAGCCAGATGTTAAGGTCTAGTTCTCAGAAGAGTATTGTGCTCTAAAAGTAACTTAAGTAAAATTTTGTCTTTTATTTTAATTTATTCTTTATAGCTATCTTCCACATCATCGCTACTAGTGTTACAAAGAACAGAAGCACAAAATGTCTCAGTGATGCTGACTGAGACAGTGACTCATTGGTCACTGAGTGACTCAAGTTGCAGCTGGATTCAGGCTTAAACTGTGACTTTGGGTACACTCCTAATCACAGGGGAAATGAGAATGTATAAAACCTCTTGAGACATGGCTGCAAATGGCCTTTGAGGTCATTCAAAAGATGTGACTTTTTTACAGCACAGTTCCCTCTTATGATGGAGTGACAGTGAGGACTTTATTCATCTTACATCTGCCTAACCCTGGCTGGTCTTAGACCAGCAAACCTTTCTCACCTTAAAGAAACTCTAAATGCATGGGTTTAGGTGGGATTTAAGATATCTGGATGTAATCTGAATATATAAAAGTATCAAAGAAGTCTTTGTGAACCTTGTCTGCAGGTTCACTTCAGTAGTGGTGCAAGAGCATGGAGAGATACTTTAGAATATAATTTTCTGGTCTCCCTCATACAACTATTGTCAAAGTCCTAAAAAACTTTGCATTGAAGTGTCATGGGTAAAAAAAAAATATAAATTATGATAGCTAAAGGATGGCAAACAATTGAATGTGTTTCAATAAATGCCCCATTCTGAATCATCCAGAGAACACAGATAGAATCACCAGTTTGAAAGCTCACTGTGAGTTACACTTCTGCACATTGAATATTAGACTGGTAAGAGTGGGGCTTTTGGGCACCTAGGAAGAAGAGATTTCCCTAAAAGCAAAATTGGTTTCAAAAACATGAAGATGAACTCCTGACTTATGGTAGGGTCATGAAAGTTGTTAAACCTCCTGGAGATGGAGGGGATGAGCAGAGATCAATTCAGGTGCAGGGCAGGTCCATGAACACTAATGCCTGAGTCAGGCAACAGTGAGTAATGGCACAGCAGGAACCAACAGGTTTTTCTACACAGCTGGCCCAGTGCAACAGCCACCTCACCTTGAGAAGTGGAGAGAGTAGGTGTGTAAAGCAGAATGGTAGAGTTAAAATTATCATCTTTTTGGTTCTTAAATAAACACTTGGTCACTAGACAAAATGCTAGTATTCAAGGATGTGTCTTGAATCACCTCAGCAGGAGTGTATCAGCACAAAGACAATAAGATTTTTTTGCTAAGTTGTTTTTCCTTCAATAACCTGTTTCAGATTCCCTGATAGATGTCCGGAAGAAACTCAGATCGGTCTTAATCATTGCAGGACATTATCACTGGCACTGTCAGATTCTCAGTTAATTATTTTTAAAAATTTGTTATATTACTTCCTACGCAAGAAAAAGAAATAGGTTTTTAGCTATTAAAAAGGGCATTTTAGGCTTGATTTCCTGATGTACTATTCTTTAGGCTGTTTCCTCTCTAAATCCAACAGTCCGTAATATCATTTGTCCTCCTGTCCTCTACTCCAGCGTATGCATACAAATGCACACAGAATTTTTTTCTGTGACTTGATCTCTATAATTTCCCTAATTCATGCTCCTTCACGAAATTAGCTGCTTTTAATATTAATAACTTCCCTAAAATACTTTAGGATAAAGAATATATTCTGTATGTCATCCTTCTAGTCTTTCTTGCTGAATTAATTTTCTGTGATAAGATATATTAAGCCAGGAAAGAGGCATAGTTTTTAATTTTACTTTTTTTTTCTGTAAACTAGCTAAACTAGTATGATTGGTTACAATCTGCCTGTATTAAATAGTCTGAGTCTCACTTTCCTCTTTTTCTGGCAGAGATGACTTCTCAGAAGTCCCAGGCTTTGTAGTATCAGTGTGTTGTTAATATCTCTTCTGTAAACCCTTAAGTGAATCTGGCAGTTGGTAGTGATTATTAACCTTGCACTGAACCAGCAATTAATCTGTTCAGGCTGCAGAGGAAGAAGAAAGAGAGAGAGAGAAAGAATGAGAGTGCACAAACCTACCTGCTCTGGCTGAATGATTTTGGTGAATCTGAGTAGCCTGATCTGACATTTTTTGAATGTATTAGTATTCTCTATCTAATCTCCAGATTTAATTCATTACATACATCATTTCCCCATAGCCTATACACCCATTTGTAATTTCCATGACATATTTTTCATCTGCATACTTTAGCCTTGGCAGAGGAAACATGAAGTTAGGAAACAAACCATTTGATAAATACATATTTAGTGGTGTGTGAATAGGAAAAAAACTAAGCTTTTTTCTGCCCTGCTGCACTCTGCTGTATCTTGCTGATTGGGACGGAAGCAAAATCTGCCCCTGTGTGTATCTTTAAAATTACCTTAATACTGTTAGCATTTCATAGAACTTTAAAGAAGATGTACTATCTCTTTATTGTCACTCCTCATTACTGTTATCCAGCAGCTTGTAGCTCGTGGCCTTGCAAAGGATCAGGTTTTCTTCCATCAGCCGCCAGTCCTCTTCTAGACCTAAGTACATTTTTAGCATTTCAAATCTCCTGTGGCTAATTGTGAAACTTCACCCAATACATTGTGTGAATATTTTTTTTGTTGTTGTTTCTTGCTAGTTTCATTATGGCCTCCAGTTCTTCTTGCAAGACCGAACAAAAAAGCTTTTGACTCTATGCCAGTCACAGTATTTATACAGCTCCATCATACAACCTCTCAGTCATTTCTTTCTCTGACTGAGAAGTTCATTCAACCTTTGCTTGTTCAGAAGCTATTCCATAACTTTTATTTTTCTTGTTGCTGTCTCTGAGCTTTTTCCTATTATGCTACACTGTTTGTGAGATGAAGGGAACAGAACTGCATATAACATTCAAGATGCTGACAAGTCCTAAAGTTATACAGTAGATGAATGTGTAATTACACACTCTCCTCTCCATTTGCTACAAGTTTTTCTGTTATCCTCAGACACCTCTATGCAACTCATGTTGCTCCATGAAAATAAACACCTTCCAGGAGTAATGATGTAGCTAGACTGCTAAAACCATTAGGTACCTCTATGTCTCACCTTCTTCATATGTAGTTTTTCTAATATGCACCATGACTACGTGTGCAGTTGTATTCTTTTGATGGTGTTTTGCATCTTTCCAAGGGTAAAGCTCTTTGTGGAATTCTCTATAGTTGCAGGAGGAACCATTTCCATTATTCAATGCTTGTTGATGTATATTATGATATAATAATTTCTCTGATTAGTCTTGACATTGCCAGAAAGATAATGGAAACATCTTTTCTTCTGGACTGCTGAGGTCTTATTATTTTCTGATGAGCTATTTTCTTTAGATTTGTGATTAATATTTTTGTTTCTAAGCCTCAGAGAACTCCACCTGTAGTGAAGTCTTCCACACAGTAAGTCGAGTTAAAAATCTTCAAAGCTAATAATTTCCTGAAATATTTAAAAATCACAGTTTATCATATTAAAATTGTACTAAAATTATTTAGAAAAGAGGTAACTAAGAAAATGTACTCTCCATTAATTAAAAAACTAAAATTATTTCAAATTATACTTGAGTAGCATATGTGGTGTGATTTCAGAGTAGAACAAACCTCATAAAGTTTGACACAATTAAGTTTTTCATGGAGCAGAATTTTTTGTAATTTGTCCCATCTCTACAAAAAAATCAAATTAAAAGACTAGAAGACAGGCCCTGTCTTCTACTAATAATGACAGTGCTTCTCGGACTTTTTTGGTCCTTGGGATGCCTACTTCCTATTCCCTCTTCTCAGTGCTTGTATTGGCAGCTGACCTAAGGTCCTCACATACAGCACATAGGATGAGTCTCCAGAGCCAAGCCTGCAGCTTCTTTAAAGCTTCCTTCACTACATAGCTGCTAGATGAAAAAGAGCTCAAAACATCTTAGTACATAACTGAGAAGACACAAATGAAATAAATGTAATTTTCTTCAGCAGTGGGTAAGGGCAATGAAAAAAACAGAATCACATATCAGTGCAAGGAATGGTTTGCACAGTAAATACATTTATTTCTTTCAGGCTTTCAGTTTCATAAATAAGAGGTTTTGCCTAGTAAATTCTAAACATGAATGCACACATGTACACAAACATGTGCACACATATATCCCCAGTCTCATGGTATAGCCTTAATTACTTCTCTCCTGTATTGCCATTTCTCATTTGGATGATCAGTTCATTCACAGGTCTGATAGAGTAGTCTCCATAAGACTTTAACTTTTGTGCAGGAGCCTACAATTTTGGATGCTTTTTCCCTTTGTTATGATGTGGATTGGTCAATGACAGGTGCTGCTTCTGGTCTATCCATGTAAAATGTTATCCTTAATCTTTCTTGTTTGCTCCAACCAGACAGGATTATCAGGATAATGGACAGGTATTGTTTTCTTAGAATAGCCTAAATGATCAGATGTTACTGCAGAATTCAGTAGCCTTGTGTAAATGAACAGGCTGTCCTTCCAGGAGCACATGCAGACTCCTCCAAAGTGTCTTTTCTGATAGCCAGTACCTAAGCCTTTAATTACATTGTGTCTTAGTTCTCTAAACTGTAAAATCAAATAATACCCATCTTCCAAGATATCTTCAAATATGCTTTATAAGTATAAGCAACAATTACTGACTAATTTTGTCACATTTGTCTTTTTCCATATCCATCAACCAGTTTTCTCCAGAACTACTTGTACACCATTCCCTGCATTTTAAACAGAATTACCCAGAATGCATTTACTGTTATTTGAAATGTTTGAAAGGGAAAACCGTATGCCATTTCCTTTCTCAAGACCATGCTCATACAGACGTGGATTGTTACAAGCAAACAAAGCCTTATTCTTGACTAGAAGTTAATGTCCAGAAATTTCTAAATATTGGTTCTTTTTTTTCTGAGACTTTATTCAGGAACAGTCTGTTTTCCTTTCTGATAGCCCAGATCACAGTACAGGAGAGATACATTTATGACAGTAGGTGCAGGAAGATCTTGATATAGAATGAGTTTTCCAGGGGAGACTGAAATAATTCAGTCTACCCACATCTCCATATATCCTCTCTAACAGACCTCTCTAATCATAATTAGGATGACATTCACAATAGCAGCTACCATTTTCCTTACAAACATAAACAAACAAACCTTCCCCAATTAGTTTCACACAAAGACTGAGGTATCATTGCTAAAAATTCCATTAGGAGCCTTGCTATGCTAATCTAATTAGCCTGGGAAACACTCACATAGTATGCAACTGGAATCAATAAAAACTCTGGAAAGTTAGATTTATTTTTTAGCCATGTAAAAGATTATGCAGATATTTTCCTACCCGTCTGCTTATGATCATGGGAAATTAGCAAAACAAACATGATTCTTAATCTAGAAGGTCATAAGCATGCCATGGCCTGAATATTTGTTGTCACAAGGAAATTAGAAGAATTAATTTACAAGCTTTAATGCAATCCATAACCAATTTACATGCTTTGTTGTTGCTTCACTAAAAAGAAAATACATTCAATCTCTGAAAATAATTGTGGAACTTTTAAAAAGTAGTGTTTTTCCAAAATCTAAATTCCACTCCTACCAGTTATATAACTTTCCATGGAATTCACCCATAAGACCCTCTCAGTAGCTGTCAAAGTAGCTGGAGCTCATCTTTGTGGCTCTTGCATCATGGCTTTTAGTGGGAAAGGAAAATGCTATTCTCAAATCAGGGACAGAATTTGCAGAAAGTGGAGTGGCTCAGTTGTTTTCAAGGACATTCAGCCTCTCAAGCTGTGTTCCCCACAGGATGCAAAGTCAAAAAAATTTCCCTGAACTCTTTCACCTAGAGCGAAAAGTGAGTTTATTTGTCAAACTTCTACAGAAAAAACTTAGTTTAATCTGCATGAAGAAATATTTACTTATATACTTACAAGTGCTTTTAAACTACAGTGATGGTGAAGGAAAAATATCAGCACTGAAAAAGCAGTATGACAATGTCATTGCTGGAAAGGGTTTTTCCCTCAGTGAAATTTTATGCCAATGTGCCCTTCATCATCACTTCAGCCACTCAAAATTGCTTGTCTGGGTAGAAAATCTAGCACAGACTTCTGTCTTCCTCTTACTTATTATTTTGCTATGCATCACGTAGCTTTTAGGCAGCTTAATTGTTTCTTCACACTATGTAAACCACTTAACTTCTCTGGCATCCTACAGAAATTAAGCTCATCATGGACCCAGTGACCCACATGACAACATTTTCCCACAAGGTACAACAGGGAACTGTATTAGTGGTAAAGCTGAGAGAATGGGATATATTATTTGTGACACATAGTTCTAAAGAGAATGAAAGAAGAAAGTGATTTCTAGCATTTTACTTGTAGTGGTCAAGTAATCAGCTTACAATCACTGATTCAGATGTGATATGGGTTGGTTGTTCCATTTCTTTGTGATGCAAAAAAGAACCACACCTTTCTGACAGCCTAAGGCACCAGAAATCCTTATCTTTTGCCTAAAATTGGAATTTAATTACTTAAACAGTAGAATAAATGGGCAGAAAAGAATAAATCAAAATAGGAGAGATGTCCAGCAATTTGTGTTCAGCAGGATTTGTTGGTTACATAATGATCCAATTGAGTGAAAGTATTAAAGTATTTCCCAGCAATTTTTTGCAAGCCAGTCTTTTTGAGTTAGCAGCTAATGTTGAACCCGAGCATTCCAAAATGTGATTCAGAACATGATTTTCTCTAAATATACTTGCCAAAGGTAAATGTAATAATTTATGGAGTGTGTAGAAATGTTTTGTTCAGCTATTTGTTATTCAGAAAAGGTTTTCCTTTACTCTTACTGTTAGGCTTTTATGTTGGCACTCCTATAAAGGTCAAGCCCTATCAAAATATTACCTCTGGGGTTGAAAAGGTAGCTAGGCTATTACACATTTTGGTGATCATCTGCTAGAGGGTACTTAAGAGAGAACCAGAGCAGTAGACCAGCCCCTGGAGAACAAAATAACATCTAGTTTTTGACAGCTTCCTGTAGTCACGAAGTGGGAGATTTATGAAGTTAGATTTGATCTCTAGTCCTGTCTAGAGCCAGGTATGCTGTATGCTGCATTACTAAACAGGCTACTTGGCAAAGCTAATGTACCTTCTTAAAGGTGAACTTGAAAGGCTACTTTTAAATCTCTGACTAGCTAGCAGAATTCATTTTAATGCCAGTTAAGAGAATTAGGGAAATGTAGTCTCACAGGTGCATTTGGCTAAAGAAAATTCACTATCTGCATTCTGTTTATGCTTCTTCAGCAGCAATGGAAGCACACACACAGAAAGGATGAATTTTCATCTATGTTACTTAAAAATTTCTAGTATTCTGCTGTGCTGAGATTAGTCTCTACACTATTTAAGCCCTTGATCAATGTGGCCTGTTAAGTAAACTTGAACTCATCAAGAAATCCTGAGACATTTATACTGTTTTTATGTTACATTACAATAATTTTGACAATGACAGATTAAGGAAGAAGTCTGGTAACCTTCTCATAAGACCAAGATCCGAGAGAAAAAAATGTCCAATGTGACCTTGCACTTTTGCATATTATGTACTGTGATGAATGTAAGGAGTAAAATGCATTTGAGTGCCTGTACTGCATCAAAATTGACCTCAGTGTTCCATAAATGTGGTAAAATTAGTAAACTACCTATGAGTAGTTACATGGATTTGATTAGAGCATCACTTTGAATGGACCTGTAATTATTTCTAGAATGCCTAAAATTCATCATCTGATACCTGCTGTCCTAGTCCTCAAACTCTGCATAAACTCTTTATCAGACAAATTGCTAAATAAGTTAATAAAAAAGTGGCTACAGAACTCTCCTTCTAAGGAAAACAGCATTTTTCTATTTGCAAACAGAAGAGGAAGCAATGCCAGGAAGAGAATTGAAAATTGTGTTCTTCTCCAAACCCCAAAAGATAGCTCCTGGAGAGTGTGAGACACAAGTCAAAATTGTTCCCAGTCCTTAACTGTGTGTTGCCATCAACTTTCATTCTTCCTGACTAAAACCTTACTTTATGTATTAATCACACTAAAATCAATAGATATGACTCTCACCAGCAGTAAGCAGATGTTCTTTCTATTTTACAAGACTTATTTCATTGTTCTGTTTGTGCAGACAGGTTGTTCAGATTTTCACTTAGTATATTCCTTCTCTTTTTTTTTTGTTAAGTAAAAAGTCTTTCTTACCACACTGTTCTATTTACCTTTCTTTAATTGATGTAACATCATGAGATGTTGTCAATTATTAAGATTATAAATTGCTGGGTGCCTTTCCAGAAGCTGCTTCAACAAGCTGTTGGATGCTGGATTTATTCACATGCCTTAAAGTCAGTATTAGTTTTGCCATCAAAATGCAAAACAAAACAGAAGAGTGGGACTTACTTTACTTAGAAATGCTACAACTTGTCAAGTATAGTAGTAGGTTGTTACTTGATAATTAGCTCAAGACAAGCTTGTAGCTGCTTCAAAGTACATTTTAAATCAGACCATACTGTGGAGTCTTTGGGGATGCATCAGATACATACAATTCAGCAGAAAAGGAGGATGCTATGCGTGTTTGTTATTCAAATACTTCCTTTTCTTATGCATGAGTTACATGGAAGCATTGGAATCCTGACATAACCTGGAACTTTGAATAAGAAAAAACATTTTAAAAAAATATAAATTTAAGGGTATGTCCTTAGAACTTTTGTTGCAAGTTTGTGAAGTGCCTCAGATGCTGAGTTCCTGCTCCATAAATGAAACCATGGATAAAACAAAAAAAGCATATTAGTTGGAAAGGTCTTTTTATGTGACAAATCAAGGAAAAAAATGAATCAATATCATATAAATAAAATTAATTATTTTCAGTAATTTAAACATTTAGTACCTTAAAATTCAAAGTTTATACTCTATCATCACCATTCACTTCATATCAAAGAATTATAAAAGATATTTTTCAAGCTCTATAATCCATCAAGTTAAAGGGAAAAAATTCTAAGATTGCACTTGTTCTTGACTTCTAGCAGGTATCTACTACAATGTCAAACATACCCCAAGTCCACTGTATGTCATCCACAACAGTGATGAATGTATAGAAGTCAAATATAGAGAGGTTTGGGGGTTTTTTTGTTAGTCCAGATCCCTTTTTCCATACCATATTTTAATTTTCTTTGGAATTTTAGTTAAGTTCTTGTTGAATCATAACTGCTTCATCTGAAGTTTCTGGATGTGTAACATCTGTTATAAGTTTATTCCATGCAACATAAAATGATTTTCTCTAAATATCACAATAAAAATATAGATTGGTGTTTATCATATTGCGCATCATATCCAGGAACTATGATGAGCAGTAATATTTTTCATTGGTTTCGCTCACCACAGGTTTTTTTCTTGGTTTTACATCTTGGGAATGATAAAGGAATGTATATACATGATACAAGTTTTCTTTCTCAAAGACATGTACTATAAATACTTTCTGTGGACTACAAACTGGTGACTTGGTAAGTTTTCACTGCAAGGTAAATGATAAGTGGTATTTCTTTATGGCTATGGCAAAAGCCATTATGATATTCACTAGGACTGCATTAAACTGTGTTTTATGTACATCTGAATTCATGCCAACATTAGACACACAGGAGTAAATTAGGTGCATTTATGTCAAGAATAACTTCTCTCTCAATTTAGTTAAATCTTCAAACAGAGAAGAGTGCTTTTTATTTTTTAATATTATTTCAGAATTATGTAAATTTATATTTGGTTGTCAAACAGGGCTCAGCAAGTGGTTGGATATGGTATTTTCATGATTTTTTCTAAAAATTAAAGGTAGGAATTCAATTTGTATACTTCTGTTCCTTTATGAAGCATCAGAAATTAGTTATCTTTATAAATAATAACACTGATTTTGTAGAGAAGGAGAGAGAAACTGTAAAGTTTTAAAGCAGAATGCATTTTATCAGAAATGACATTATGTTATCAGAAACTGTTGACTTAACTTCTATAGCTGAGCTAATCTATGATACAGAAGTAAAAGAGAAGTTACACAAAATTTACTGTATCAAGACATGCTCACAAAAAGCCAACAAAATATGGAAATCCATGTTATTGAAAACTGGCATAAATAGTCACCCAAAGAGCATTAAAAAAGAAACCCAAAAGTAGTAGCAAAGAAGCAAACTTTGATATAGAAAAATGGTAGTGGAATCATTAACATATTTTTTAAAATGTTTCAATGCATAAATGAATTAAACCAAGAATGCACGGAGACACCGTAGATTTTTTGATAAATACTATGTGCTGGGACTAGATATGAGGTTTTGAGATACAGTTTCATGGAGAATGTGGAAGAAGATGTATGAAGAGAAAAATACAATAGAGACAATTTTAGAAACATGAACTTCAGAAAGAAATCAAGAATAAATAAACAATAATTAAGAAAAAAAGCTCAAAAATACTATACTTAAGACTTCTGAGTGATGATTGATGAAGTGATTGGAGATTTTAGGCAACTAGAAACATATTGTCTTGTCCTATAGAATAAATTCAGTTTATGATAACACTTCTATGACTTAAAGCACGGCATGGAAAACTATACATTTCCTAAAAGTGTGGGACAGGATGTGAGTGCTAAGGATATCATAAAAATGTTAATAAGTAATATTTCATTGAATAGAAAACACCAGCCATCTTGCATGGATTTCTTCAGAGAGGTAAACCGAAAGGAAATAGAAAAAGCCATTTTTGTGTTTGGGAAACAATTTAATACTAAGTGTAAAAAGATACCCATGAAGAGGTTTGTTAGGCATTACCTCTTCATTGTCTTCTTTGTTGATTTCTGTAATTTCTTCAAAAAGTGGAATGATATGTATTGTAATATTTCTTTCTCTTATGATTTATAAAATGTTATGATGGAGATAGTCATAACAGAGAACAATCAATGTAAAGTCTGAGACCAGCAAACAGTTTTAACATGAAGGAAATATTTTTGTCTTAGCAGTCTTCTCTGAAGACATAGAAATAAAATGTGAAATTATCCATTTTGATGCCATAAATTATATGGTCTTGACATGACATTCATGTTATAATGAAAGTTTTAAAGTATCTGTGATGAATAAGAATTGAATATGATCTTTACCATGGTCTTGGAAGAGATATAAATTCCTGACATGGAGGCACATTGGCATGCTTTGAACTATTTGCAGATGAGGCTTTTAAAATTAACAAAATTTGGATCCAGGAGTATAGAAAGTTCTTCTATGTAGATTAGACAAACAACACTCAGACATGTCAATGAGTTTCTTGAAACATCTAGAAAAACTATGCTTTTACGTGATAAGATAAAGGGAATATATGGACAAGGATGCCTTTTTTTCATGATACAGGAAAAAAGTGGAAGCAAAGAAAAATCTTGATGTGTATTATCTGAAGTGAGAAGTGATTTCTTTGACAGAAACAGCTTATGGTAGAATAATGATACTACAGAGTAGGTAAGGTAGTTTGCTCATCAGAACTTTAAAATTTCACATAATTTCATAAAATATTTCATTTCTCCAAAAATGATGTGGTTGATTCTGTAGTGTCTGATTCTATGTAATGAATTAATGTCTTTTGCAGTAACAGGTAGCCACTTTCTTAATCAAAAGAGACAACTGTAGAAATCAAAAAACAAGGAGGATCTGAAACAAATACAAAACAAATACAGTTACATAGAGATCTGATATGGTCATGTTGCAAAAGGCACTACTCTTTTATTGGACCATAGAAGGGCCGAGATTTACATCAGACACTTTGAGTTATTTTCACATACATTTTACTACTTGTTTTTGCATAACTGGGTTTTTGTAACAATTGTTTCATGCCACATGAAAAATGGTTTGTGTTTGATTTCAGATGCAGAAACCATTTTCTACTACAGTAAATAGTAGTATTTATATCAAAATTTGAAGTGACAAGGATTTAAGAACACTTTTTGCTTTATTTTTGGCTCTCAAAAGAAACATATATTCTGTTAAAAATGAAAAAGGGATTTCTTTTTTCCTGAAGAAATAGCTTGCTACTATTGTTTTGAGCGTATGCTTTATATACTGTGATTTTCAACTCTCTTGATAATGCTTTTATGTTTTTATATCGTTAGTGATCTTTCACCAAGGATGTGGAGGGATACAAAGATGATCAAGGGACAGGAACAGGGAAAGGCTGAGACTTGCTTCTGTTCAGGTTGAAGAAGACTAAGAGGGGATTTCATCAATGTATATGCACATCTAAATTGTTAGCATGAAGTGGATGGGGGCAGACTCTTTTTAATCGTGTCCAGTAACAGTACAAGAGACAACACACAGAAACTGGGATGCTAAAAATTCAATCAGGAAAATCATGTTTATTTTGACAGTAACTGAGCACTGGAACAGGTTGCCTGAGAAGGTTGTGGAGGCCTCTCCTCTGCACACATTCATAAATTGCCTGGAGATGTTCTTGCCCAACTTACTCTAGGTGAACATGTTTTGGCAGGGGGAGTTGAACTAGATGATATTTGAAGGTCCCTTCCAACCCCAACCATTCTGTGATTATGTTTTTGTACAATTTTGTACAACACTGCTGTTTCAAACAGAGATACTTACATTAAAAGAAGGTACATTCATTTGGTATTTTTTATTTCTGGACTCTTCAGAAACAGTTAGCAACCGGAATTGCTGAAGGAGGCTTTAAGTCATTTGTGAGGGTGTAGTGGAGAATGAATAAACCATGGTACCTGGAAAGTCTGATTCTCTAAGGTCTATGATTCATTGTTCTAAATTATACTTGTTTGTGTAAATAATGTATGTGGTGCAGGAAATACTGAATTCAAGGAACCTTTACAAAGATAGTAATGTGTGTTTTTTCCTGAGAAAATCATGTTACCGACTTACCACTTTAGGCTAAATTGGTACACGTCTAAATGCAGGAAAAACAACTCAAAATACTACATTTCCTAAGATCTCAGCTGAATTAGTATACTTAAATTATACCTCTTTGGATATTGTATGTGTAGACGAAGAGTATGAAGAAATGTTATATCTTACATGGCAAAGCATCATTTAACAGAATTAGTTGCTGTATTTATACGCAATTTAATTCTGATAGCAAAGAATAACACAAAAAATGTTTTGCTCTTTATTAATTCTTTAAAAGTCTATACTATTTTACTGGAGAGGAAAAAAAGATGCTAAACTCCATAATCAAAATTTTGATTTACTCATTATGGTAAATGCATAGCTATCCCATTAAATTGATGAGACTTTCAAGTACATCATTTCCATTTATAGCAACATAGACATTCATGCATTAGCCAAACCACCCAAACCAACCTATATCATGCTAGATAACTTTGCCTTTCCATAAGAAGCATTACTGTTTCCTAAAATAGATTTCCATGACCTTGGACATAAATCAGTTATAAATCCTAATTTTTGCACACACATTCATGATTTTTCATTAGCCAGAGGACTATGGTGATTGTAAGAGAAGAAAATTTATTCATAATGTACTCTTAACAGATATAAATTAATTTGATTTTATATTAGAAGAAATGCTTCAAATATAAAATAAATCATGTTCCTCTACTGGAATAATTAAAGACCCAGGAAATGCATTTTTTGTTTATAAGAGCCCTGCCGAAAACAGGTCTTTGTAATATACCTTATGAGACTGGAACATTGAAAGTGAAAGCTTCTGCCATCATGGCAACATCAAAAGCAATTTTTCTTCAGATTAAGGTCTTCCTGGTTGAGTCATTTTCTAGAACATTCTGATTTTGTAATGTGTCAGTAGAGGGTGCTGCAAAGTTGTTCTTTTATTTGTTGTTAAGATAAATTAAGTATTTATTTTAAAGTTTGCAGGAAATGAAGGTCTAAACTTTCAGAATATAACCTTTACTGTGCTTCTGAAGTACTACTGAACTGTCATCTTCTGATAGGCAGAAGTGCTGTAATTTGCAGAAAAGGTAGAAAAAATTTCAAGTTTAAATGATAAAAACAAAACATGAGTTTTATGAGTTAAATGAATCTCAATGAGTAATAATATGTTTTGGTCTTTCTTCATATGCATAAGAAACGATCCAGATTAGGATACATTTGCACTGCTATGAAATAGTTAAAATTTCCTTCAAGCATATCTTCTGACCATTAGCATGTCTTTTATGTTGAATCAAGATTAAGAAAGTGAAATCTGAACCTTTCTAGAAAGACTGAAGTCATGTCTTTAGTAAATGGAGGACCAGATTTTTGTTGTTTTTTCCTGGTATGAGGCCTTCTGAATGACACAAGAGAGCAGCAGAAGAAATAGTATGTAGTATGACATTGGCTGAATTGTGTATAAATCAGATAACTCACAGTTTACATTTGTTCTGAGCTATGTGTGTACTTATGACCTCATAAAATGGTGGAAAACATGATGGTCATTAAATTACGGTGAAGGGCACTTACAATATCAAGACTTCTGGTATTTTATAGACACAACCACCTATTTAAAGTTTGTTGTAAAATAATGAAGGGTGATACAGTAAGATATATGATTCATGTACTAGCATGACTGGCATGATTTTCAGCCAAAACCTGAAAATCAGAGGTAATAGTAGTGCATGAAAGTGGAGAACTGTAAATGAACTCCAGCTTGATTTACAACCTCCTTGCCTTCTTTTTGAAAATCTTGATTTCCCTAGCAAGCTCTTCACAAACCAGTTATGACATTGCCCAATAACATACTAATTTTCTTGATCCTGTTTTTAAACACAAAAGGACTAATGCAATGCACCATAATGTATTTGGAGATCTATTGAACCCTTGGGACCTGCTTGCTGGCACAAAAATTCCAGTTACTGCATCTGTTGAAGGGGTGGAGCTCTGATACGTGCTACTGAAATCATCAGGAAAACATTTTGATCTCTAGGACCAAAGCCCAGCACGTGCCTCTTACCGGCAAAATGCTGCATTGCTTACAAGATAAATGGTTGTGGACTGTACAGACTAGACTTGTTTCTTGGGAAACAACTTCAGGAACTTCCATGTTGACAGCACACATTATTTCATGTAACTGCTGTACGTTAGGAGTTCCTCATAATGCTATGCACTCCTTTTGGGCTTTGGAAACAACATGAAAGGGCTAGAAATAGCGTTGGAGGGAAGTATTTTCTGCAAGGTCACAGATCTAGATGTTATGGATAGTTTTTACTCGTACAACTACCCCTCTAAGAATAGAATAAAATCCCTATCACTTATCTCCTTCAGTGGATCTTAACCCTGTCACAGTTTGAAACTTATTTTCTTTCCACAATATATAATGTTATATCATAGCAGTTACTGCATCAAGCAACAAGCAACAAGCAACTTTGAAACGTAAACTATTGGCAAAGTAGATGGTAAGTTCTCAGCTGGAACAATTGTTTCAATACACACAGTTTTCAATTCATGGATATACTATCAATAAGTGATGTGTCATTATAGAGGGACCTTTAGCCCACAAGTGTACTGACATGGTCTGTCTGGTGCATTTAAAAATGAATGACAGCCAGTGTATTATAGTTACCATTAATGACAAATATACATCCCCAAAACAATAGAAAGAAGCAAACTTAATGCCTGGGAGTTTTAAATCTGAGATCTTACTGCTTCTTTAACAGAAAAAAATCCAAAAAATCAGTCACTGATTCCAATTACACATAAACAACTATAACATTAGTGGATTTCCCTTTGAAAGCATTTGAGCTACAGTAGTGATGAAAAGACATCCACAAAGTGTCTTCCTTTTTTAGTGTAGTCTCCTGTAACTTCATAATCCCTAAACCAATTTCAACCTGTATTAATAAAAATGCTTTGAACTGAGACCTAACATGTCAAGTTGCAACACAGAATGAATTTTTACTGTCAGGTTAAAATCCTCTAAATTAGGAGGTGCTTTATAATTGAAATGCTGACACAGACTTCTAATTGTAGAGGTGTTGGCAGGTGCTGCTATGGTAGCATTATATTAGCTACTTTTACATTGAATATTGTTCATTAAAGGTTATGTTTATATCTCTTGCACACAGATCAGACAATAGAATGACAGCTGTGTAAAGTCAGTCAAATTAGAAAACACATTATACATGTGAACAGTCACATATTAAGTGGGTTAAATTAGTATCAAGTTCAAAGTTTCATTCAGTTAAAAAAATATATATGGAAAATATTTTTGTAGCTAAAAAATAAAAGCTATGAAATAGTATCTAACATTAATGATAAAAGGAAAATAAAAATAAATTCTCTCTCTGAACTAAGCATTAAATTAGCTCAACTATAATAGTTACCTGAGTTGCACATAAATGTTATAGAGCATGGATCTAATTGCTGTGGTGTTCCAACCCCCCAAGCACTGCAGATGGTATGCAAATAGTTTTGTCTTCAGACTGTAAAATGTGGTGGGTTTTGCAAAGTCGGAATGAATACCAACATGCACACACACAAATTTTAAAAATGTTAAATTCACTGAATTCTATTATGTTTATTTACTAGAAAAGCCTTTAAAAGCACAAACTTATTTTACATAGTGTTAGAGATGATCCTCACCAAAAATCTTAATCAAAGGATAGTACACTTAGATAGAAATTGGTTCTGAAGCTTTCTGAGGCTGCTGAGTCTCACTATGTGTTTGTGTGCATGCATATTGAGAAAGAACAATCTATGAAGTACCAGCATAAAATATTGCCACAAATATCCTCATAATTCTTTTCTATCCCATCTCCATCCTGTGAAAAATTATGATCATCATGTACAAACTTCTGGTATATTCTTCTGGTATTAGACTATTTCTGTCATTGTTTACTGATAATTTATCATGTAAGTATCTTAGAGATGAGACCTGTTTAGATGCTGAAATACTTAAATAATCCCAGTTTTGAAAATTGAGAGCCTTCTTTTAGCTTTCTAGCATATTCTTGTGCCTTCAGGGGGGAATTTCAGCTAATCAGGATTACACCGAAGATGCTAGTACACTTAGACTTCTTAAAATGCAAATACAAATGCAAATAAAAAAGCAAGTCAAAGACTTTTTTAACCTTTTTAAAAATTTTTTTCCCAGTTAGAATTACGTTAAAAATACAATATTTGTTAAGTTGGTTCTGTGACGTTAACATCTTTTTTACATGGAAAATATTTATTCATCAAGTCATGTCCCATTGGTACAAAACCTTTTTTATTTTTAGAAGCTATTTTCTTAAGAAGAGATCATTATTGTATTTCCATCTATGTTTTCTTTGTTGCTCTGAGCATACTGAAATGCCACTTTGATTTCACCTCCGCATGTGTAGGAAGAAGAACTTGGTTTGTCATCCTAGTGCCTGTCACTAAATTTTTTTGGTATTTGACAGAATTCTGGAAAAGGGAAGTGCAGATTGGTTAGGGTGGGTGACCTAAAGAAAGAGAGAACTCCTGAGAATCCCAGTATCTTGGTAGAGAAGTGCTTTTGCAAGATTTTACAGTTACCATTGTTACTGTCATTATTAATTCTTCTACTACTATTACTACTGCTATTGAGCAATTTGTTGCTATGGTATCATAGTGGACACAGGTTTCTAAAAAAATTAAACCAAAATAAAAAAAACACATTAATTACAAAAAGAATTACAACACATACCTTACTCATATGCTGTTGAAATTGACTATCTAATTTAAAGACAGGGAAATTTACTGAAGTTTCAGTGGTTAGTCAACCAAAATATTACCATTGTCTGATGTAATTTTCTCTGACTGTTCTACATAAATAAACAACCATCTCTGTATCTAAGATTTAAGAGTGCTTTTACGTGATAATTTTAAGGCCTCATAAGAAATTTGAGATAGTTTATAAGGAAAATGTTAGTTTACTATACCTCAGAAGATGTATTAGACAGTATTTGATAGTGAATAAAATTCTTATAGAGTGCATAGTGCATATAGGAAATATTGCTGTCACAGATGGATAAAACTATAGTCACCTTAGACTAAGAAAATAATGTCATGAGATAAATGAGTCTCATATATATATATCTACATATACACATGTATATACACACACACATATATTGTTAATGCAGATGACTTTACCTATTAAATAAAAACAACATAATTCTTTTTGTCTTGCAGCAGGATTAAACTCTTGGATCCATTGAAGCTATTCTTCCACAAAAAAAAATAGTGTGTTGCAGCATGACTTAGTGGTGGCTTTATTAGCAGAAAAAAACCTCTGTGGAACACAAAAATGATTTCTGCAAGTAAATCTCTTGAATTCAAGACAGGAGTGGCTTTAGTACAAAATATTTATTGTCTGACACTGAGTTACGAGGTGTGGCTTATTTATCTTGTTTATTTGAATTGTCTTTTTCTCTTCCAGTGATCAGATATATTTTTAATATACTTTGTTTGGTTTTGGCAGAAAATTAAGTTCTCTGAGGATTAGTGGTTTCTACACTCTGAATTAACTGCCAAAGTTGCAATAATTTTTCCCTTTTGCTTAATTGTATTGTGTAAGCAATCAGTCATGCAGCAAAGGCAATTACAGTTTTGTTTTTATTCTGTTTTCCTACTATTTTTGTTAATATCAAAATGTTAGAAAAGATGCTCTCAAGAACAATTTTCTCTGTTACAATGAGCAACAAAAATAAATCCAGTGGTAATGACATAAGTTCTAGGTTTTGCAAGGTCTAGGGTACAAAGAATAAGAAATAAATTTTTAGACAATCAAAAATATTTTATCAAAATATACTTAACAGATTTTGATAAGATTAAATTAGAAAGATTTGTTTATACTCCACAGACAAATACATCAATTCAACAAAATAAAAACACCTGAATGTCAAAAATACACCATTTTATTCATTTCTGCTGATAACAATGTCCCATGAGCATTACAGAATCTCATGTCACTACTCTCAGTAGGTTTGGTTCATTATCAAAGTTTTTTCCCCTTGGTGCACTTTTAGCCAAAATGTAGCAAGACTATTTCTTTAGGATATTGAATTTTCAGATCCTAAGGGGAAAATATGTCTATTTGCAAAAATTTGAAAATATTATTGAAAAAAATGCAGTAATTCTTTAATTGGAATGTTTTACATATAAAATTACCTACTTCTCAGGCAGTTGAACTTGTAAACTTGTTATTACAAGATCTAATGCTACAGAAAAAAATATCAGCCAAAAAACTAACCACTAGGCTGGGATTATAACCTCAATTACTTCATTTTACAAATAGGAATTTCAGAAAGCTGCATGACTTTACCACAATTATTATTTTCTATTTCAGTAATCATAAGAAGGCTGTCCACTCATTTGTAGCACAGAAAAAAAGACCATTAAATTCTACATCCAAGTGTACTGAAATGAGACCTTCTACCACATTTTATACTGGCTGATTGTAATTCGTCCTTCTTCATCACTCAAGGAGTCAGATTCAAACCTAGATTACAAGCAAATGATGTTCTGAAGTCTCTGAGGCTCCAGTAAAGTTGCTGATGAGAAGAAATACCACAAATTTTTTTGGGGTCATATGTAGTGATTTCTGCCCTATATCTAACTGAATCCAACATTAATTATGCCATGCCCGATAAGACTAGCTTTCTTCTCGCATAGTTGAATGGAACCTACAGAGGACGCTCTAGTGAGATTTTGGCAACTGAATTTCTTATATATTTGCATGGTGAATGCACTTGCTAAGTGTTCAAAGTGGGCAAAAATGAGCATTAACATCATGTACAAGTATTTCAACCAATCCTGACCATACATTAATCACCTATTTTGTAATTTTATGCACTTTCATTTGAGCAAGCTCTCAAAAGAGCAGGAGGCTGGTATACTTTGGCACTCAAATTAATATTAAGTAACTTTCTTTAAATTCTTCTGCTCATCTCTTGTGCTTAATAGTTTGAAATTCAATTTAGTGGAGCAGAGAGGAAGGTGGATGGGTGGGGAGAACACAAGCATCATGAGTTCAGAGTGTGTAGTGCAGCCATGTGCGGCTGATCTCACCCTGAAGTACAGTTTTTGAACAGACTGTTTCCTTAGAATGTCAAGAAAAAGACCTGCTTGAAAGGCCACCTCCTCTCCTCTCCCATACTGTGGAAAGGCAGTTGTGAGTGGAGGTCCAAGCAAAAATGTGTAGCTTCACTGAGCTAAAGAAACTGGTGCTGCCTATGATTCCAGGGGCCACCCATCTCAGCGGGCTGGCCTGAGCCAGACTGGAGTAGTTGCCAGGAACTAATAGAATTCCCTAACTGTGATCATAATACACTGGAAGTCACACTTTCAAAGGAGAAAGAAGGACCTGAAACAGATTTTATTTTTAGTTTTGATATTTCAATCAATGCCTGATTGGAATATTCTTTCATGCACTAAAAATGAGGGAAAAGAATGACACTTAAACACTCTATCTACTGTAATGGCAGGAACAAAGCTGAGCTCTTGTCTGAACCTAGAAACAAAAGTGCTCTCTATCCATCACAAGATCACAGAAATCACCTGGAAATACCAGAAGCCTAAGACAGTGCTAAAGAATGATAAATGTACTCTTCAATGATTTTTTCCTAACATTGAGCCCCATCATTTGGTGATGCTGAAAAGGAGGATATCAAAAGGTAAATGTATCTACATGGAAAGGTCCAAGTATGCATGAAAGATAATCTTGTGCAGTATACCAAATATGGCTCTAAAGTTAAGATCCAGGAGTTAATGAATGTCAATGATCGCTAATGCATTGCTCTGCATAAGATATGAATCAGGTCATACCTTATCATAAAAAAGGTGGATTTTCAAATTGCCTTTGATATTAACATGCAGCAACTGTGAGCAACTATTGAACTTATAATGACAACCACTGCATTTTAATTACTGAATAAAATGTGTTATATGTATATGAAAGACAATAGGCTTCACAATATGCAACTTTACAAATGCTAGAATTAAAACTACAGACTGAGAAAAAAATAATGCCATTTTCTCAAAAGCACGTTAAAATCAAAGCATACTAGTATTTGCCTGAAGTTGGTAAGAACTATATTTAAAAAAAATAAGGCAAAGATTTGGAAAAGTCATATCACAATAGACCTTTCATTCTGCTTATCTTCTATGACTCTTAGCTCTTGCAGTTACAATTGGGCAATTGTGATGACATCAACTGACCACAGAATACTCACAGTATCAGTTGTACTGCTGAATAATCAGAATTTTTTCCCTAGAATGCTTGTTCTGTAGCCCAAGTTAATGCATTATTATGAAAATTGTATGTTTTGCAATCATTTTAATACAGAACAGAGCTATGCTGAAAGGCACTTTCATTTAAGCAAATCAGAGCAAACTAGCAAATTCCAGAGCTTGAGATACAGAGTGAATTGTGCGTATGAAGCAATTTTTTCTAAAAGGAACTGAAACCATGATTTTTCACCAAATTCTTGGTGGATGAAAGAAAATCAGCAACAGAGCAAGCAAATAGAGAAGAGTAGAATCATAGAATCATAGAACCATAGGATAGTTTGGGTAGGAAGGGACCTTAAAGATCTTCGAATTCCAACCCCCTGCCATAGGCAGGGACACCTCCCACTAGATCAGGCTGCTCAGTGCCTTGTCCAGCCTGGTCTTGAACACCTCCAGAGAGGGGTCTCACCTGTGCCGAGTAGAGGAGCAGTTTTTTCACACAATATCCTTCTAAAGGCAGATCCACTGTATAATCCCTATTTACTGGAGTCTAAACTTTTGTAGGCATATGTAAATATTTAGCACAAGAATATGTGCACAATGCAGACATTCTTGATTCCTTCAGATTCCTTCAGAGCAAGGCCTCTTCAGTACAGCTCATTGTTAATATGAGATAGCTGTCTATTTAGAAAAGAAGATAAAGACATATTGTCCTCCCTTGATCCAAAATGAAGGTTATTCTAATTAAAAATGAGTCTTTCTTGAGTCTTGGCATCAAGCTATTTGCAGGCAATAAATATGCATACAGAAGCTCCTTATTACAGATTCCACAAAGAGCTTTATTCAGGTTTCTAAAAGAAGGGGTTTTTTTTCATGTTCATTAGTTTTCACATTTTCTTACTTTTGAGAAAATTTTTGAGTATAACTATCTGGATTTTGTTAAATTGGTGTGCCATTCAGAGACACTGTAAATTAATGTGACCTCTGAATATACTAATTTCTGGAATACACAATGTGTGCCAGTCTTTTAAAATTAAGTATTCTCTATTTCCCTATGTTTGTTCACACCTTGTCAATGTGCTCTAGTGAGAGTGGGTTGGTATTGTAAAGTTTAGTTAAGTTAATGGCAATTTTGCACTATGCAGTTTCAATAACTTGAACATACCAAGACAAATAAAGGAGAAGGGTTTGTTTAGAGTATTACTGGTCAATCATGTAAAAGGTCTAATATGTCATATTTTGTCATTTGATAATTATTTTGCAATGCTCTCAGTAGAAGTGTTGCTTCCCTAGGTAGAGATTGTCTGAAGATTTCATTACAAGTAAGAGCCTTCAGGGAAGAATGCTGTCTAATGAAATTAATCCGTATATGGTTTTACTCTTTAATAAGGTACATCACTTTATAAGAGATTATTTCTAGATGGGATATATTAGTGCAGGCATGTTGTCACTACAATATATGAGAAAGCAGGAGAGAAGGAGGAAGGGAGGGAGAAAGGGAAGGAGGAAAGAAAAAGATGAACAAGAAGGAGTGAATAAGAAATTTCTCTGCCATCCTGCTTTCTCTCAGCCCCTTGCCATCATTTGACATCATTCAACCAACCTCTGATTGTTGATCCTATGCTATTTGGGAGATGACTAGCTAACTGCAAAGGGTGAAGATCTATCTTTCAGTGTATCAAGTTTGTTAGGTTCTCAAGCACCTTTTATTGTGCCCCACAACTGTCAATACAAGTCACGTAATCCATGGAGAGGCTGAACTTGATACAGAGGAATAGCATTTTGAATCCTGTTCTTATTTTAGCCCTTAGAACTTATCAGGTGAGCATTTCTATAGGGGAATGTTCTGGGGATTTTGTTCTTTTTTTTTTCCCAGAATCAGAGAAACATTGGTTTATATGCCTCTGCTTCAGAATAAAGGACTCAAAGTTTATTCTTTTCCTATTTTTTTATAGTGCACTCCCTATTGATCTTTAGGATACATGCAATTATGCAACCAAGAAGACTGATTGAGAAGTAATAGCAAATAAATCAATGAAAACAAGATGTAGAATGGGTATGTTTGCTCACAACACTGTAAGAACTAATCTTGGTCAAGCTTCAGATCATTCACCGGTGACAGATTTTCCTGAAATCTATTTTGATAATTTTAAAACATATTTTCTTATTATTCCATGTATACTTAACTGTCTTTGAATATAAGCTAATACCTGTAGATTAGAAGAGGAAATGTTTCATAACTTTCTGGTTACCATCAGCAGTTCAACAGATTCATGGATTATCATTTGAGTCTTCTACAACTACTGAGTTTGGTTGTCAGTTTTCTTCAGCTTTCATAAAGTTTTTTCATTGCCTCCAGAGTTTACTCTAGAGGCAATAAAATTGGCATATTACCTTGGGCATGAAATCAAACTTGTCCCACAAGTCAAAATCAGACTACACCACAGACCATTCAAGGATGATGGAGAAAAATGTAGAAGTCCATGCTTCATAGTTATGTGTGTCTGCTACTAGTTTAGTTTTTTGCGGGCTTCTGCCTCAGTGCTGGATCAGGAAGAGCTGTCTTGCACATCAGACAGTCCTAAGGGAATAGTTATATGGTGGACTATTTCTTCCTCTCTTTCTATTCATACATATCACCTCTCTCAGGTATCTATTTTTTTTCCTTAGTTAAACATTTGTTCTCAGCATTCACAATAAATTATCTTCTGAGGAGAAAATATGCTATACTACAGCAAAGGATATATTATAAATTTAAAATAATAATAAAAACATGTTAAAAGTACACAAGCCATGAAAAGTCATGACATTCTATTTGGCTGTATCATTGCAAACCCAAGCTTAATCCACATAAATTAGCTAGAGATCTACGGGCTTGCTATTTTTTCTCAGATAAAGAACGCAATCTGCAAAAGGAAGGAAGAAAAAGCAATTATTTTTGTGAGCATAAACTATAAACTATCAAATTTATTAATTTAGAAACTAGCTTCACTTTGAAGCTTAGCCAGCCTTTTATAATTTAACAGTAGCCCTGATAATCTGCTACTTTGTGCACAGTCATTGTGACATTTCTAATTACAATTGACAACCCCCCTGAAACTTGCCCTAGACTAATACAGCAAGTTTAGAATAGCTTCAACTGATTTAACTCTTTGATACTGTATTTTTAAACAAGCCTTTTTAGAAGAGAAACAGCATTGTATAGAAAACTATAAAAAGCCCATTCAAATGCCCAGAAAAATCATCATAGACTTTGTGATGATGTGTAAATAATGCTTACAAAACCTTTATCATTGAGAAAACAGAGTGAAAGCACCATTTTCTCTCTAGGCCTGTTAAAAATATTTCACACTTCTTTGGAAGGTGAGACTCTAAGAGAAATAATGTCTTTTATATAGAATGATCAGAGCTGTAGTTTGGACGCTTCCTTGCCAAACTTCAGACTCCTGCTGCAAGATGTATTGAGTGGTAAAGGCTCTTAGAGATGACACGCTTAATCTTGACAGAGATGGTGCTAGACCATTTAGTGCAAAGGCATCATTTGATATCTCCTCCTCTCTCATAATGAGACAACATTCTTGTAGAGCAGTAAAAGGGTGACTGGAGGGTGATATACGTTAATTGTATACACATGTGTATTGGAAAGCCAGAATGCTTGAGTTCTTGTCTGCCCATTGAGATACAGAATTATGATAGTCCTCTCTTCCACACCTAATTGTGATTAAAGTTAGTTGTGTAATTCAACATATAGGTAGCAAAATATTTCTACTTCCATGGAAACAGTTTAGGCAGTAATGACTATTTTTTTCATGAAACAAATGAAACAATAAGGAAAATATTCCTAATAGACATCCTCTATACAGTTATGTGACAGGGTATGTGTTTTACATATTTCAGGAGATTTTACTTGTAGCGTGCAACCTATTTCTGTAAGGTGCCATGTAAATTTTTGAAAACATGCATGAGGAAAGGGAGAGAAACAGTAGGACAGAAATTACATCAAAGTGCAGATCTGCAGCTACTCATACGGTAGGGGACTTCAGAAAACTGATGCTATTAAGATCCTTGTAGTCAGAGTGCTGAAATAGGTGTGTAGAGTCATTCATTCTGGAAATAAAGGACATTTTATTGATAGGGGTTCTCTTTTGCTCTATGAATACAGAATATATGATCACAGAATGGTAGAGATCGGAAGGGAATTCCAGATATCATGATGCTTAAAACCCAAACTTGGCTAAGATACCCAGCCATTGTTGTAATAGGCATATGATATAATGCACATATTCAGTAAGAATTTCGTTTGTAACAAGAACAAAACTGTCTTTTGCTTGTGCTGGTAGAGAAATCAGGAGATTTGTTGAAATCTATGGGTTTGCTTTTCTACCTCTAAAACCAGTGTGAAAGAAGCCAACCAAACAAAAAAGTATTGGCCAGAATGCTTGTGATTTCTGAAAAGGTATATTTTTCTCTATTTTGTGCTTATATTTTCACATGTGACAATGAGATTTGGGAAGAGAAATAACTGTTTCCTTGAGAACTTAATGACAGAGAAATCAGTTCAGGGAGAGAAAAATAGAGTTCTACTTAAAAGTTCTGTGATTTAAAGAGAAGAAAATCTTTACAAGGAAAAAAATAGTCCTTTCTCAATCTTTATTTCTTACCTGTGTGCATATGTGGCTTGTTTTCCGGTACAAGTGAAGGCAGGAGTTTTGAGAAAAAAACTTCTGTTTATTACTTTGAATTTGAAACCAATTTTTTAAAGTTCCTTGGGAAAAAAGGGAAGATAAACTAGTCCATTAAAAATTATAGGCTCACAGATTTCATAGTGCAATAAAATGACCCTCTTTTTTTTATGTCTGTTATTCCTTTAGATTGAGTAATGCACCTGACCTAGCCTATGCTTCCTTGTTTCTGTCTTTGTTGAGGAGATACATGAACAGCATTCATTTCCTGGCTTCCCACTCTTTCTCTCTTTCTTCTCAAGCACTTGGATTCATGTATAGCATATTTTGGTTTCATGCATCTTCTTGCATGATGAAGCATCTGCCCGTGGTGCCAAAGCTACTGGCAGTGCCCGTGTTTGCCCCAGAGCACATTACAGATGGCAATGTCATTGCAGATAATGATAGCCTACAATTCTTATAGTAGCAACGGGGGACAGGTGCTGCTGTTGTACAGTTTTCAGTGGAAGATCCACCCTGCAGAATGAGGTGCAGGGGGAAAAATGCCTGAAAATGCTTCTTAAAAAACATGTAGACCTGGCAATTTAGGTAATGGCCACTGGGTGGGGCAAAAGCGCTCATAAAACAAAACAAAACAAAAACACTAACAAAAATCAAACAAAACAAATAAACAAAACCCCCCACCCAATAAACAAATCCCTAAAACCTCTGTATGACTTGTTAGTAACTACAGGGGAAACAAAACCAGAACTCTTCAGGGTGGCCAGGAGATTCTCAAATATGATTGAGAACATTTCCTACGTATGAAACAGTAAACATTCTTCTGTTTACTTCTACAATAATCTACATAAGATTACACAAGCAAGCATTTCAGGGCATATTGTCACCCAGGCTATGGATGTGAGTAAATCATAACATATAATCTTCCATTATCCCCTGTATTTTTTCCTGAGGGGATTTATGCTCATGCGTAAAATAAACACTTAAACCTTCACTATAGGAAGGCAAAGGACCTTTTGTCTGGAGACTGCAAGCATCTAAAGCACATGTTGTTTATCTTGGCCTTTGTGCAGTATAGTTGGATGAGGAAAGACTTACCAGATCATTAAATTAAAAAGGAATTTAACTTTATCACTATTTTTATTGACTGCAGCATTTTAACAAATTGCATTTGTCCTATTTCTCAGTCTAATAGCTTTCCTAAAAGAAAAGATACATGCTTTTAACAATTAACATGTTTTCAGTGCAAAACATTGTTTTTTGCTCTTATAGTTAGCAACACTAATGAGAGCAAAGGACTCAATTTACTCCTCATCCATGTTAAGATAGTTTATCAGAAACATAGGAGAGAAGCCAGCAGTTGAGAGATAAAAATCACCCTGAGCATAAAGTTTACCCATACACAGATCTGCAGACTGTTTTCTGCCACAATCTATTTGCTCTCCTTGATGTCCTTAAAGAGATGCCTTACTGTAGAACTGCTTTTCTTTCCATATTTTCCTATGAGAAGGAAAAATGTTGGCCTGGTTTCAGCAAATCCTTGAAAAGGAAGACATGTGGAAAAAGGAAGGAAACATTACAGACATTTCTGTAATTTTTTATTAAACGTAATCCTGAAGTGTGAGTAGAAAACAAACAAGTAATAAAAAGAACACCCATTATATTTATAACACATATGCCATTTTCTATTTTAGCCAAAGGAACTGATTTGCATGCAGTTGTGCAGGCACTAAAACAAAAGACAGTATTTTCCTTTGTCTTTAGAGACGGCCTTAAAAATTTTTTCTTTCCTTTTTATCTTCCTGCTTCTTCCTGGCTGCATCCATCTGTAACTCTAGAAAACTGCTCATATTTATGTACTCAGTAACTAATACCATATATGTCAAAGGGTCAATGGACAGGACAGCTTATAATACGGTTAGCATTTTCTGGAGGGAGAAAAGAACACCATTTCTTATTGTCAGCAAAAAGACTGAAGAACTACTTCCAGTGACTAAAACAGCCATTTCCCAGTACTGCGATTCCTTCTGCCCTAGAGAGGATGAGTTCACCCTACTCTTTTTAGAAAAATTGACCGCCTGGATATATTTCTATTTGCAGTGCTTGGCTTACACAACAGACTTCTGATTTCTGCCCTATTCACCAGGCATATCAACCAACAAAAGTCAATAGAACTTCTGTTGCTATCTGTTAGTGGCTTTAAAAAAGGAGACATTGGAGAGCTGAACTACCTTGCAGAAACTTAGATGTGTATAGTGCTCTAATGCACATCACTTTCTTAGTGCTCCTGGCCTGTCAATAAATAAACTTCATTTTCTACTGCTTCCAGATTTGTGTTTTTCAAAATATAAAAACTTACAATAAGGAAAAGGAAGCATAGTCACAGATAGCAGCATTTGGACTACGCAGAGTGTATGAGTGCAGAAAACAAAAAAAAAACCCAAGCCACTGATACTTTAGAATACTTTTTAATTGCTCTGTTGTGATATTGCTTAACATAGAAACAGAAAATGTTAATCTCAACAGAAAGGAGGATGATTGAAATATGGAGATACTATCCCTGGCACACCAAGAAAGTGGATATTGGACTCATTGCTTCTATCCTGTAACAACAAGTTCATCTTTCCTCTCTGTATTGCACTGAAAACCTAAGATAATAATGCTTTTTAATAATATTATTACTGATAATCCTTATTCCTTAAAAGTGTTGTACTACAACTGCCAGTCAAACTGCATCTGCTTGTACCAGAGCTGGATCTGTTTCATCAGGCAGACATTAAAAAATCTGAAGAATTTTCAGCGTGCAGGAAGCCACGAGCAAAAGAGCAAAAGAGATTAAATTTAGGGATTTTCCTTTTCCTCTTTCTATCCACCCTTATAGCACAAAGCAGAGTCTTTCAAATTAATTCAACTCTGAGTAATGAGTGACCTTCCTCAGGGATCATTACTGGGACCAGTGCTATTTAGCATCTTTGTTGGTGACATGGACAGTAGGATTGAGTGCACCCTCAGCAGATTTATGGATGACACTAAGCTGTGTAGTGCAGTTGACACACCAGAGGGAAGAGACACCATCCAGAGAGACCTTGACAGGCTTGAGAGGTGGGCCCATGCCAACTTCATGAAGTTCAACAGGGCCAAGTAAAAGGTCTTGCACCTGGGTTGGGGCAACCCTAACAGGGATACAGGCTGGGTGGAGAGTTTCTTGAGTGCAGCCCTGAAGAGAAGAATTTAGGGGTGTCAGTGGATGACAAACTCAACATGAGCCACCAGTGTGCACTTGCAACCCAGAAGGCCAACCAAATTCTGGGTTGCATCAAGAGAAGTGTGGCCAGCAGATCAAGGGAGGTGATTTTGCCCTTCTACTCGTCTCTGGTGAGACGAGTTCAGCTCTGGAGCCCTCAACATAAGGACATTGAAGTGTTGGAGTGGGTCCGGAGGAGGGTCACGAAGATGATCAGAGGGCTGGAGCAAGGACCTCTTACAAGAACAGGCTGAAGGAGTTGGGATCATTTAGTCCAGGGAAAAGAAGGCCCAGGGGAGACTTTGTAGTAGCCTATCAACACCTGAAGGGGGCCTACAGAAAGGCTGTGGTAGGACTTTTTATTAGGATATGCCATGGCAGGACTAAGTTAACGGATGAAGATTGAAAGAGGAGAGATTGAGGCTGGATATAAGAAAGAAGTTCTTCACTGTGAGGGTGGTGAGACACTGAACATGTTACCCAGAGATGTTGTGGATGCCCCCTCCCTGGAAGTGTTTAAAGCCAGGCTGGATGAGACACTGAGCAACATGGTCCAGTGGGAGGTGTCCCTGCCCAAGGCAGGGTGTTTGGAACTAGATTATCTTTAAGGACCCTTACAACCCAAACCATACTATGATTCTATGACTAGTAACAATCTGAGCATACTCTGTCTTCCTGGGTACCTTCATCCAAACATTGGAAGCGTGTGAGTTGCTTCTCTTTCAAAAATCATTCACAGTTCCCGTTTAAAGTAGTTGTTGCTTGCCAGCCTACCCGGTGACTATGCTGCAGATTTCCTTTTAGATTTATGCACCCTGGCTTCCCATCCTTGTCTCTGACCACTGAAAAACTCTGGTTTTCATATTTGTCTTGGGGATTAAATGTGGCAATATATTCAATATGAGTTTGATAGTCAATAAACAATTGTCAACAGAAACTTGAAATATTCATTTAGGGCCTAAAGTAAATGTAATAAAAATTGCATAATAGTTAATTAACATAAAACAGCTAAATGCAAAATGAATTAAATAAACTAAAATAAGGTTCATGTTTTAATCAGCAAAGCCTTGTTGCTTAACAGCTCCTCCAGGCTTAATGTTCAGCTTAGTTGCTGGATCACACTCTTTCAAATTGCTCCACAGAGACATAAATCTGATTGTAGCTACTGTATACTCTTGTGAGAGTAAGTACATGTGTATATTTCTGAGTGGGAATGTAAAATACAGTGTTCTGGTGCATTGCATGTGAATTAAACTTTTCTGTAGTAGGAAAAGTGCATTGTAGTATTTTTTTTTTTACCAAACTCTGTCAAATATTTTCAAATTTCATTTCTTTAGGGTGATAACAGAAAATCAACAAAATTTGACTTATTTAGACTGCATGAAAACAGGAAAAGGTTCTTGACTTCACTGGAATTTTCTTGTACAGACACCACTGTGTTTGAAATCCAATGTTAGCCTAAAATTCCCTTCTTTGGAGTGCTTTTAGTACAATATTTTAATTTCTTGAAATAAAATAATAAAAATTTCTCAATCCGTTAATCCGTAGATCTAGGGCACATGTCTTTCAAAATAATATCCAGAGTTACACTTAAGACCACAAAATTCGATAAATTATCTCAATTATGCCACATGTGTTAGCCCATTCCAAATGATCTGTTATGCCTCATTATAGAATCCTCTGAATACTGTGGACACAATGAGAGAAAAAGCAACTTGAGTTGTCTTTTTTCCCCTCCAATTACTTACTGAAGTTCAGAAAAACTCGACCACAACATACATTAAGCAACAAGGTAGCTATTGTTTAATGCGGCACCACAACTGGTCAATCAATATAGTAGCTGGCTACTTTTTGGATTTAAAGTGAGTGGGATGAAGTTCCAGTAGATGTCCCCTGGCCCTCCTGGGATCCTGGTCTTGCTACTTCATTTCTCTCTGGAAAGACAGAGAGAGAAATGCTTTCTAGTGCTAGCTGTAACACTGGGTCCAGGATGCATCAGAGTGGATTTTTCCCAGTGAATTTTCCCAACAAATGTAAAAAAACCTTTAATTTTTGTTAGTAACTGAATGGAAATCTGCTTGTATGGTTCCCTAGCTAACATGTATATCACAGAATTACAGAATAACCTGAGTTGGAAGGGACCTCAAGGATCATGTAGTTCCATCCCCCCTGCCTAGCAGGGCCACCAAACAAACACATTTACTAGATCAGGTTGCCCAGGGCCCCGTCCAACCTGGCCTTGAACACCTCCAAGGACGGGGCATCCACAACCTCTCTCAGCAGCCTGTTCCAGGACCTAACCGCTCTCCTAGTAAAGAACTTCCCCCTAACATCCAACCTAAATCTTCCCTCCTTCAACTTGGATCCATTTCCCCTAGTCCTGCTATTGTCAGCCCTTTCAAGGAGTTTACTCCCTTCCTGGGTGTAGGTTCCCTTCAGGTATTGTATATATATGAATAAGCTACTCCATTCTTCAGTCTATCTGTCATCCAGGAACTTCTAGTATCATATAAGTTACCTGAAAGGGTTTTTTTCCTAATTCTCCTTGTCTCTGAGATCATAATGGCACTAGTCTGTACTGCAAAGATTGCAAAATTTAATATAAGTGTCAGGAAGCGCAATTTAGAAGAGCCTCAAATGGAAAGTTTCACACAAGGATAAGGTGTCTTTTCATTTTCTGGATCTATAAATGAATCTGCAGCTCAGAGCAAGCTTGAGAAAATTCTCTGAGGCAAAATAGTTCATATGATCCTACTTAAGCAGGTAATTTCTGTTATAGAAGTTATGTGTTTCAAGTACAACTAATTGAATTCTATTTATATGGGAGCAATTACTGAATTAAATCATGTTAATGTTCATAATTGATACAAGCATAACTTGTTGGCATTTTTAAGCAGTACTAATTTCAATTATCTCTGTTATCACTGTTAAAAAGGATCACCCCTGACAAGTCTGTAGCTATCAATATTATATCTGAAAAGCTACCCTAGTGAAAAAAAAGAAAAAAGGACAGGCATCCTTCTAGTATTAATGTGATTTAGAAAGTCGCTGCATGAAGTTTTCTGGGTTTAATCACATATTCAAAGAAAAAGATTTTTAAGGAAAAAACAAAACACATTTGACAGCCAGGAGAAGATAATCCCACAGGTACACATTTGATTTTAAACAAAGTTGCAAAGATACAAGCTTTTGATGAATGGCATTTATAGTTTGAAATGCCTTCTCTGGGATCAACAACTTTGCATCAATACCTCACTGCTAAACTCACCCAGTAAAACTGATTTAATTTTGATGATGTGGAGGAAGGAGTATAGGCTTCTTTAGAGACAATTTCCTACAACTTCTCTTTGGTAGAACTTTCCCCAAAAAATGAGGCCTACTGGGCACAAACTGATTTAAAGGAATAATAAGCAAAAGAAACTTCATGAACTGCAAAAGTAACTCATTTCCTTTTCCTGTTAGTGTAATGCCTTTTTTTCCCATGTAATCTCTCTTAATGGTATGAGGGAAGCTGAGTTATATAACATTCTAAGATTATATTTCTTGGTGTATCTAAGATAATGTATCTTTGGAAATATCTGTTTCCTCATTATTAGTATTTCACATAAACAAAGGGTAGACTTGCTAAAGGCAGACAATTAATTAGGAGAATGGCTTAAAACCTATTTCAAAGCATGCACATGCACTTAAACTGAGCAAGGATATCAGCCCTGGACCCACAAATTTTACAGTCTCTGCACTGAGTTTGCATACAGCACATGATGCTTTAAAAAGAAGTGTCACTGAGAATTTTTCCCCAATTCAACACAAAAATAGGGGTCAAAATAAAAGTGGAAGGTGAATCACTTATTGAGCAATCTCTATAGAAAACCAAGGCCAGGTTAAATGCAGCTTATGCGACTCTTTTTAAAGAGGAAATTCAACAAATGCATGGGGCAATTCTCAGGCTCAAACAAACAAAAGCTGAGTGGAGAATACATTTTCTTTCTCTCAGTTTTCTTTGTTAAGCCACAGACATCCACAGACATGGATGACTCAAAACACAGTTCCAGCAGTCACTGGATCCTTCAAATGTGTTTCTTTATCTGGGATCTCTGCCCAGAACACTTTATGTTTTGAGATATTGTTCATCAGTTATCGGGACAACTACTCAAAATGAAGTAAAGGATGTCTCCAGATAAGCAAGAGAGACCAATGTACCAAAACACAAATTTAAAACTTATATATCTAAGTTTTGATGCTGTAAAAGTTTACGTAGTATGGTTTCGGTGGATTTGCTTAATTTGCAGTTGTATCAGTATCCAAATTGCATATCACTCGTTCATTTGAGAAGTTTTGTGTGGAGACTAGTGAATGCATTTTTTTATACATAATGTATTCCCACTTAACCCTTTAACACTCATCTTCATAGGTCTTGTGATGATTCAGCATCTACAGTAATTCTCAACAGTGTGGTTTTATTGATTTAACTTGTAATGTCCCTGCAGATCAGTTTGATTCATTTTCTCCTCCAAACTGAGTGAATTGACTTGAAAAGTGAATTTACATTTGGGTGTCTGATTACATCTCAGAACTACAGGTCAATAACTGAATAACCAAGCACCTAACTGAGTTTGTCACATTCTTGCTCTCCTCATTTTCAGTGCATATCTACAATCCAGGCTTTGACAGCAATATTCATGATATATCTTACAGATACATAGAATCAACTTTAAGAACTAAAGGTAGAATGATCAAGGTATTTTATTTTCCTAAATGAAGTACCATTGCATCACAAAACTGTTGATCTTACAGTATTGACATTCTTACTGTCAACTAGCTGTCTGAGTTCAGATGGCTTTTCTAGGGGCAGAGTATAAAAGGTTTAAAAGGCTATAAAAGGTTTAAAAATTTTCCCAGTGTTCCACTCAGAAAAACCTAATTTTAGTAACGAAGACCACTGTGCTCAATTTTATGTCCATGTAGTAATGCTCTTTCCTGCCAGCCAAGAGACAGAGAAGTGTAGTGTCTTCACAGATTACACTGATTATTGTTAGCAATTCATAGCAGATATTATGGGGGGTTAACTTCTACACAATAAATAGAGAAGCAATGTCTCAGATTCTCTTCTTTTTTTTTTTTTTTTTTGTTTAAATAATATTTATCCTCTTGCAAACAGTTTCTTGATGGCTATTTGTATACTTGGTTAAAATATTCTTTTATCTCTTAAATGTACTACTGTGCATTTGTACTCATGATTTCTTCATTCCACATTACAGCAAAATGGATGAGTATATTGAATTGCCTTTTATAGATTTCAGTGTCTGATAAATGACTGTGATTTTCAAAAGTATAGAGGGCATTTGATATCCAGTTCAATTCCTTCATGTCTCTAGGAATGTAGTAACCTCACCAGACACCAGTTTTGTGGTCTCTTTCTTCTTTTCATTTGAAAAGAAATACTCTTTTAAATGTATTTTCTTTTGAAAGGGCTTTAGGAAGCAGTAGTGGAGTGTCCTTTACCATAATCTCTCTAATTAGAGATCATGCTTGGGACAAAGAAATCCTGTGTATTCATGATGTTTTGAAGAAAAAATTTAGTTTTTGTGCTATTTGTGATCATTTCTGTGTTATGATCACTGTGTTTACTGAACACAAAATAACTAGAAAAAAATACTGTTTAAGTATTACAAAATGTTTCAGGGCTAGTTTTTTAACCAATGGAATATAACAACTAAAATTGAAAAACTCTAGAAATATTTTGACTCCTCTTCTACTCCATACAAAGAAATCTTTATCTTTTTTTCCATGTAGAGGGCTTCTGGATGCTCATAAATAATTCTGAAAATCTGAAGCTTATTTAAATGTATTTAATTGAATGTACAAGATTTCATGGTTTGTGTTTACATTTTAAGACATTTAAGTGACTGTAGTTTGCTTAAACTGTGGCTCATTCCTACTCCTGCTAATTATTATGTACTGTTCCCTTAATTTCTTCTGGCTTGTTTTATTTTTCATTTCAAAAGATAAGAATTGCTAAAGACCAAACCCTTTTGGATGAGAACCTATGCCAGAGTTGTTCTGTGGTAATCATATGAGTGTTCTTGCTGTGCCTGACAAGATCAGGTATTTTCTATATCACTCAACTATTCTACAAAGGGAAAAAATCAAATTTCTTTGCTACATCAGGGCATCTGATACATCAACATCATATTTCATACACTATGTATTGTAGTTTTTTATATGAGTTGACATTAAAAGTGGAATTTATCAAATTTGTGATTTGAAATAACTTTCAAACACCTTCACATACCCTAAGTAAGAACACAAAACAGTTTGGAGGCTTTGAAGTCCAGTAAGTAGTTATATCACCTGGCTTAGAAGACCCCAACCCATGCAAATGGTTGTATTGCCTTTGTAACTGTCTCCTAATGGAAAATAATCACAATTATGCAGTGTTTTACTCTAAACTCTGAAAATAGCAAAAGCTATCCAAAATTGCACTTCATATATTGTAAGAAATATGTGCTCTCGGTATGGCTTAGTCTCAAATTATCCTAAAACTTGAGGTATTTTTTTTCTCTCCCCTTATTTTTTGAACCTGAGTAGTATCAAAAGGACTACCACATATGGTATGAAAGGAAGTCAAAATACGTCAAATGAAAATGAACATATTAATGAAAATTTCTGGACTGGAAAGGAACTTGTTCTGGGTTGTTTTTTTTAATATAGTCAACCCAGTGGCATATTTTCAAGCCTAAGTACTATGGAGGAATTAGGGAACATAACTTTATGAAACACTTTGTCTTGGAGAGACATTTGTATCTTAAGACTTCACTTTACAGCTGGTACAATTCTTGCCTTCATTGAGAGTTTTGTCCAATTAAGCAGCAATACATCTATTCACATAAATTCAGATTTGTATATATTAAAAAATACATACACAGAGAGATATGCACATATACTAATATGAAATCCTCAAATCTTAAAGTATGATAAATTAAAAAGAAGAAGGATAAAGTAAAATGTGAGTATCAGACTTTAGAACTCTTGAGAGTACCATTTTGGCTGCCAGGTAAGATCTACGTTTAAAAACAACAACAGTGAAGTCTTTTAATTTCAAGTTGTCAGTGAAATTAGTCCATCAAAAACAAAGCTGAAGACATTAAATGAGGCTTTATAAGGCATTTTCAATGCTGGTTTATCCTGATTGTCCAACTGAAAAGACTTAAAGGTAATTCACAAATGAAAAATAGTGCTAATGTATACTCTGTTAAGTAAGTGTTTATTACTTCCTGCTTCTAAAGTGCTCTGACTTCCTCTGAGACTAATTCACTGTTCTGTAGAAGGAGACATATTTTTACTGTAATATCATGCAGCTCCTCTATGTGTTTCCCACTTTCACAGTATATAATTTTAAACTGTCCCATAACTGATAAAGCCTTCATTCTTGGACAAGGCATGCATGAAAGATCTCTTTATTGGATTGTTCTAGAAAGGCAAAGTAGTGACAGTATGTTCACATTCTGTATACTTAGAAATGTTCCAACTAAATTGCAACTAGTTCTGCAACTAATTCTGTGACTATTTATTTCACATATTCTATGTATTTTTTATGTTCTATTATTACATAGGAATTGCAATGCTGGTTTAAATCCAAAGCCTATCCTAAGTAGAGCACCACCCTGAGAAAGGGGCTAGTGTCAGATGCTTTAAAGACTAGGAGCACTCTCCATATCATAGAACCTGTTGCCATTTTTTGCATTTTTTTTCTTGTGCAAGCAGAGATTCAACCTCCAATCGTAAAATACTTGAGTGAATGAGTGAGCTGCCAAAACTCTCATAAACATGTGAGGTATGCTCAAGGAATAATGGCGTGTGCAAGCAAACTCCAACTCTTAGCTGCTTTTCATTCCCTAAAACCATCATCACCTCTATTATCCATCATCTAATTTTCATTCAAGTCATTTGCATCTATGTTCTGATTTTACTTCTCTGATGTTTTATTGCTCTACCTGGGGATTATAGTACAGTTTAACTTTCTGTATATGCTAATCCTCTCCCTGATAAAACATATCTTTATTCTTGTCTTAAAATTAAACCAAAATCAAAAAACCTATATAATCTTTTGGGTTGTGTTTCGTTTGAATACTTTTTGATAGGTCTCACAGATGCCATCAAAAGACTAAAAGAATAATGCACAGGTGGGAATAACTGAAGCGTCCTTCTCTGTGAAAATATGACTGAATTTGATACTAATCCCCTGATTATATTCCTAATTTGTCGGTATTTCATTCTATATTCACTGTATCTCTTATTAAGATTTATTCAATTTAAAAAATGTGATGGTCAGTAGATTCTTGTGTAAGAGGACTTTTACTTTGTAGAGAAATTACCTTAGGCTCCTACCTTCATTAGAAGGCTAACTGCAGTTGGTAGCCTCGGGGACCCAACAGAGGGAGACTTATGAACCAAACTGAAATAATGAGTTCTCACGGGGTTGTGGTCTGCAGCTGGTGCAGGGTTATGAGGATGACCCATCCCTTCAATATGGCCATATGCAAATGGATGCCAGGTACTGCTTAGCAAAATATCATTATTGAAGGGAATCCCATGAAGGGCCAGAAATGGATGGAATGAAGAGTTCCCATGGATCCCCAGTGTGCTAAATCTCTGAGCTGTGGTTTAGACTTCTTGAAGGCCCTCCACTTGCCTGGGATTGTCATCATGCCAAATGTAGACACCTGATGTAGACACTGAATGAGGCAGGTGATCATCATGCATGCCAGCTACAGAGAAAACTGTGTCTTTATTTTTGGCCAGCTTGCTTCAGGTACAAAAATAGAAAAACTATACAAAGGAAAATTTCCTATAACTTAGTTTTTCAAGGACAGAGCTATAACAAGCTCTATCCTTCAGATCAGAACATCACTGAATACTCAATCCTAGTGAACAAGGAAAACAGACAGACTTGAAGCAGTGTTTTGATTTGTTTTTCCTTTAATTTCTAGGGATCCTGGACAGCAATGAATACAGTATGTTACAAGCAGGGCGAGCTCTGGCACTGCTGTGTAAAGACACTAACTTGTAGGTTGGGAGCTGGAATACATTCCTACTCTCTGTTCTGTCTCCTAATTAGATTTTAATCCATAACATGACTGTGCATCATCCTCTCTCATTGCTTAATATCATCAAAAGAAAAAATTTTTCAAAATGCTCTTGAAATTCTCAATTAGTTATATTGTCTCCTTCAATTATGTATATTGTTAATTATCACAAGTCATACTAAACCTTTAAAGACATAAAAAATCTCTGTTACAATAAGCTTTGTAGTTTTTTTCTTTTTTATGCTGCACTTAGAGATTCTGATAGATCTTCAGTCAATGATATCAATTAGGAGCCAAACACATACAGGAGCTCAGGTTAAATTCCATATAGTTCTTGCCTGCTCCTGTCAGTACTGAAAGTATCAAGAGGATAATGAATGGATAGTATCTTTATTAAGATGTGGCATAGCAATAATCTTCTATGAATTCTCATTAATGTTGAAGATTTTAAAATTTGGTAACTTCAGTAGCCTTTCTCTCTGACTTAAGTATTTGGATTTTAGGCTACACTGTGCTGAGGCCTATTTATATATGATTTTTAAAAGATATCTGAACATTAATACTTGTACAATCAAAATTCATATATGGGAACTGACATTATTTTTTTTTAATATTATTTTCTACCCAGAAAGGGCAATCAAAGGTTTTGCAGACTCAAAATTATTTTGCTCTGTTTTTTATGCAAGGGAAGAAACTGTGCAGAAACCCAAATGAGAACTTGCTTCAAAGCATGAATTGAGTCCATCTCTGTAGCCTGGTACTTATCTAAATAAAATGTGCATCACCTCAGACTGACAACTGGCAAAACCCCATACTCTTTCTTCTGGTGTTCTCAGCAGTGTTTGATACTGTCAGCCATACATTCCTGCTTGCATGCTGTACAAATCTGGCAAGTGTAGGCAGTAGCATGCTGTTGTGACTTTGATCTTTCTGGCCAGATTAATTCCAGAAGGCCCCTTTCCATCTCCAGAACTTACCAATGAAGAGATTGGTAAGGTTCAGTTCCCTTCCCAGGTTTCTTTAATATCTATACCTTGAGAAACAATGACTTGACAGGGACTTAAGAAAAAGCCAGCAAGAATTATACCTCACTAGTAGATTAAGACAGAAAGATAACAGGTAAAACACCTGCAGGTGTGCCCAAATACTTATTTATATTGTGGTTCCCAAATTATAAATTTTCTGAAGGAAATTTAAAAGCATAAGTTTAATTTGCTTTTATTCTGCCTTTCTTGGCTCTTTTTTTTATTCTGCATAGTTACATACAGACTTGGGCTGTAAAATTGAGTAGGGCAGCAGCCAAAGTTAAATAAAACAGGGAAAATTATCTTTTTTAAATTTTGTGATTTAACTCAAATCATTGAACTGTTCTATTTCCCAATACAGCTTCAGTCATGTAATGTTACCCCATCTGACAGGACAGTGTGTGGCAGCACAGGGATAGGAAAGAAGAAGAGGAATGTCTCAGCAGGCTTTGTTGCTAGTGACACCAAACCACACGATTCCACTCTTGTCTAGCAGAAAACCACACATCTTATGGAGTGATGCAGCTCTTCAAAATACAGACAGTTGGTACATCCAGTGCCTTTAAGAGTAAAAGCTTTGAAAATCACTATGAAGGCAATCCAATGGCATAAATATTTACGTATTGATTTTACAGAAAGAAAAATATTTTTTTATGTTGAAGATACAACCTCTTTCTAGCCATTTATTTTAAAAATACCTTTGAACCTACAACAATCTTTTTCTATTTTCTGTGTGAAAAAAAGTAGGAGGTAATAGAATGAAATACTAGTGAAGAATGACATGTATCTCTATTTTGTGTTAAAGATATTAAAGATATTTTGGAGGTTTTTTTTGATGAAATCATGTATCAGAGACTTCAGCGCACCATTTGGACACCTTCATTTCTACATCTAAATGTTTCTGAGTCAATAGGAAAATTTTTACATATCTTTTGCCTTAGCTTCCTTTTCTATACCTGCTAATTGGGTAAAGAGTAAGATCCTTTTTCCTTTCTTCTCCAGCTTACTAAGCTACCTCACAGATAACAGTACTTCAAAGGCCACATGTTATACCCAGCCATTCCATCTAAATGCAAAGCCATAATAAATGCTGTAATTCCTAATTTCCCCTGATCTTAAATCCACAGTTTTATGAATTAACATAAACACTTATTTTTGACCAGTCTGGTAAAATTACCTATTTATCCCTAGAGATTTTGCTTTCCTTTCACAGGCATCAAAGAGTGCTTCCTTTTGAAGTGGTAAGTGCTTGGTATCGTGGCTTAACTCAGGACTGAATTATTTTGTTTGGCCTCAGCCTCAGAGAGCTGTTGGTCTCATCCTTCAGGTAGTACAAAATTCTGTGGTCTGATATCTGAGGCTGAACCAAGTAATTGCCAGAGCTTGGCCACAATAGGGGAAGGACTGTGCCTTCATCTTTCCTTGCTAATGCCTGCAGTGTGCTATTATCTCATTTGGTAGCTTAGAAAGAATTTAAAAATAGGTAAATACCAAAACTCTTTTTTTTTTTTCTTTTTCTCCTTTTTTATTACCCTTGGTTAACAGTTATGTAGCAGCTTGCACTCACAGAAATAGGTGGATAATATGGTAGGAAATCGTGTTGGTGTTTATTCCTCTCTGTAAATTGTTCTCAAAAATAGTTTAGAAAACTTGCAGGCCATGTTTTGAATAGTTTTCGGGGTGGAGTCACAACTCTCCTTGAATCACACTTGCCTCAAGTGTGCCAAGGGTTAATCAGCAAGACATTGCAGAGCCTGAACTGTCAGTGTTACAATTTTGATTGTTCCCCAATTAAATAATTAGGTGTAACTTAATAAATGTTTGAACACCATTTTCTCTCCCCTTCTTTCAGTTCAACTGTCTTGTAGTTTATGTCTCTATGTCCTACTTTTCAGCAAGAGCATGTCTTAATATTGAGTGTATCAAATCTAATCCTACGGTTTATTGTGGGCAGCCCCAGTTGGTCGTGTTCTAAGGTTTTTCCCTCCCTTTCTGGTGAAAAGCACTTGTACCGTGGCCCTGCTGGTGGCCTGAATCACCTCAATTTGTTCTAGCAATCAGAGGCAGCTGCTCCATGTGAAAGGAGAGTGGACCACTGAACAGAGCATTAGGACTGACCTCAGGCTGAATGCAAAAGGCTCAGCCTTTTCTGCGAGGCCAGTCGAGCATGTGCAAACAGATTTGCTAAAGTACAAAATGGTCCAGTGATTTAAAGCAAGTTTTCTTCTCTCTTTCTCTCTTTTTCCCTTTCAGAAATGAAACAGGATAGAGGATAGCCTGGGTACAATATCAGCAACATCTGTTGCCTTTCATTAGGGTCTTGGCCAAGGACAATATCTATTCAAAGAGGTACTGACATTTTATTTAAAGATAAAAAGCCTTAAATAGAGAAGCCTTTGGACATGTTTTCCAACACACACAGTTGGGTATTTTTATGGGTCAGAGTGTTTTTGGAGAAACACTTTTTTCCCTCAATTTCCCTTTTCTGGTGAAAGTGTCAGAAAACAAATCTTCAGCAAATTACAGAGCTCAGTGGGCTTACAACACCAGAGCACAGTTAAATTTCCCCTTGTTTCTTTTATTCACTGAACTAAAGGGTGTTTGACAACTGAAATCTTAACTACACTTAATAAGAAGTGTGAAGGAATTTATGCTTAAGATTATTTCACATCTGTTACATTCTAATTTCCACATTAATTTCTCCTTAAAAGCAACTCGTAATTGCAGTGGAGGAATTGCTGCATTTTAGCACTACTGTGATGAGTGATATTTTATGAAGATACACTTTGTCAAGTTATTTGTTATGTTTGTTTTCTTGTGTTCTCTTCCCCCTGCTATAAACATTAATTTCATCCAGCAGTTTGGAAAAGGCATTTACCTGTTTCTCTCTCCCTTTTTTCCTCACATAGCTTTTCACAGGCAATTTTGCTCTGTCCAACCATGACGTGCCTTCATAAAAATGACAGATGAAGCAGCTGAGTAACTGGTGGGTATATTATCCTCCTGCAGGCATCTGCTGCTCAAAAGGCACCTATTCTTTTGTTGGCCTTGAGACTGAGAATGTGTACAGCACCCCATACATGCAGCCATTCTTCTTAGCCTTCCACTATTTTCAAGGCAATCACTGTCAATTAAATAAAAGCCACTCGAAATAAGCCTAACAGACTTATTTAATTCCAGACAATAGTAATCAAGCTTTATGTAACTAAAAATTTCAAACACAGAAAATAGCACCAGAATGCTCAGGAAGACATCTTGCTGTGTCTCCAATTTTTCTGAATTTTTGTTGATCACTATGTGATCACTATTATGTTCAAAGCAACATGAATATATGTAGATGAACACAAGCTCCATGACAGGAAATGCCTTGAAGTAGATGACTTACATATATATTGTATGCATTAAATTCCTAATATTTATCTGTATAGTACTACTTCATGCTGATATTGGGGTATTTGTGCTGTGCCTCTATCCCGTGATTGATATAAAAAAACCTGCCTCAGAAACTTCACAGTAGAAATACATATGATAAACTTCACTGATTCAAAGGAAAATAAAAGCAGTACTTCACTCAAAAAAATCCGAAGTATGTAGGACTGGTAATACTAAGGTCAGTGTTGCTGAATGAATAGATACAGAATCCTAGTGACCAGTGCCTAATATCTCCAAAGGCCAGACTGGCCACACTAACAGAGGGAAGGGGATTGAATGGCTCTTATTTCTGATGCTGGGGCACTATACCATTAACCTGCTAAATGTGTGAGGAAGCAGGTTCCGTAGAACTGCTGTTTTCTTTCACCTTCCTGCAGCTCCCTTTTTTTTTTTTTCCTCCTCCTTTCCTGTATAGGCATGTGTAGAAGTAGGATGAAATTGGAAATTAACAACCTCTGTTTGCAATGCTCTGGGACCTGCATCTCCATAGCAATGGGCAAAGATTTCTACCACTTTCTGTGGGAGTGGCACTAAGAGCTCTGTTCCATGATTTTTGCATGTTTTCTGTCAGTCGACTAGGACTTTCCTGAAACATATTTTTCTCTTGTTGAATCAAAAGATGAATTGCTACTGATTTCAATGAGTGTAGAATCTGCACTAGGAATAGGAAGAAGCTGGATAAGATTAAGGGATTTATAACTTTTTTTAAGCATTTTAAATATAAATGTTATGCCTAAGTTGTCAATCCTAAAGAATAAACAAAATGATGGATACATTAGCTGAGTGGAAAATTGACATATCAAATTATGTCTTCTCTGGCACTCACACCAAGTAATTGTGAGAGTGGGCAGTTCAAGATGATCTGGATAGACCAATTTTTTCTCTAGCTCACTTAGGAGATATTTCCATCTGCTTCCTATACAGCTGCTTACATGACATTTTAAATTTTTTTCTGCATAAATGTTCAGGTATAAGAGTTTAGCACTTAGTTTTACATTCAGACAAGAGAAGTTTGATTGCCTGAAGATGAAAAAGTGAGCTCCTTGGTTGTAATGTTTCTTATGATACTTAGATCACACTTTGTGCAAACACTTGGTGTTTGGGAGGTTTTTTGTAGCTTTTGTGGGGGGCTTATTTTCACCTTTGGTTTTTGGAGTTTTGTTTTGGGTTTGTTTGGGGTTTTTTTTCCTTATTTTTTGTTGCTACATTTGTTTGTTTTTGAAAAAAGGGAGAGTTTTTCCAATTATTGTTGTTTCAAGGGGAAAAACATACAAATAAATAAAATTTGCTTACTTAGCTAATGTATCCATACAGGAAAGGTTGTGAGCATGACACAGGTGTATACATTATTTGGGACAATTATTCAGAAAAGTTCTTTAAAATTGGAAAGTTAATCTCTGATTTTGTTTGTGCATGTGTTCAGGCTTGTATTAATAAATCACACTGGATCACTGAAACATGGTTTTGGCTTAGAGATCATTGGAGGAGTTATTCACATTAATTTTGTATGGTTGATACGGAGTATAGACTCTGACTTGAAGTGATATATCCTGCTGGGTATGGGCAGTTATTGGTTTACTTGTGTATATATTGGCACTTTTTCACATGTATCATAGCTGCAGGTTTTCAGATGACTGCTACATAGTAGCAACCCCCTGAAGCGTGCAAAACTCCCTGAAGTCAATTGGACTTCCTATGTATAACTTTTCATAGCATCAGACAAATGTTTTCAGTTTAGATTGCAATTCCACTGAAAAATTGACCTTAGTTGTGCCACAGTGTGAATACCCGGCAGAACTGAGCTTAATATCCAGCAAAAATATATCTAACCCACTTTTTTTTTCTATAAGTATCTGAAAAAAGAGGAGGACTGATTATAAAAACAATGCTGCTGCTTCTCCACCAACAGGATCTTGTTGGCATGAAGCATTTATCCAAGACTGAAGTGATTGTGGATTTATTTATTTAAAATTTGAACTATTGTGTTTGTCAAGAGATGCTCATAAGTGTAGCGATGTGAGACATATTTCAGAGATAATGTTTAACTTCCTTGGTACCACTGCAATGCTACTGTATGTCCAGTACTATATGCTGGCACTTCTCAGTTTTTACTTCTCGGAAACTGGGTTTTCTTCTGCTTCTGCTCTGACCATGCCTTTCCAAGACTCTTTAAAGCTTCTTCACTTTTATTTGTCTGATAATATCTGATTTCTTGGCTCTTACAACTTTTTTTTTTCTTTTAAAGTTCTATTTTCTAAAAAAGAATTGTAATGCTTTTATTCTCAGCAGTTATCTTAGACTGACAATGGAGTTTCTTTTTTGCTTGTTTGTTCATTTGTATGGGACTTTTTATTTGTTTCTCCACCCTGTTCTCCACCCTATCCTACTGGTAATCCATACTTCCTACAGAATGCTCAGTGCACAACAGTGCCAGCTTTGTCCTGTCATATTCTATGTCAGTGTTGGCCAGTTTGGTACATCCACTTATAATATGATGAATAGAACTTGGAACCTGGCCACACAACTTACATTCTGGTTTTAGGGCTTTTTTAAAGTCATCTATCCTTTCTTGCACAAATAGCCCATTCCTGTGCAGCAATAATGAAATTCTCCATTTCGCTTTTTGGTCTTCTGACAACCTACCTGCCATTTGCCACCACCTTCTTGTGAGATTTTAAAAATTCCTTCCATGCAGTTGTTTTTCAATTGATTTCACCTTGTAATGTTATTCCTTCTATGTGACTAATAAATTACCCTCAACTGCAGAATTTTTTTCTTTTAATTTTGCAGACTCCTTATGATAAAATGAGCCTGTTTTCTATCTACATTTTATTAACCTTACTTGTTCCCATTCTACAGTTTCCTTCCCTGCAGTTTCTTTTCTCTGTTCTCCCTGACAACATAAACTCCATTGTTATCTACATTCACATTTATTACCTTAGGCAACAGTAACTTCATACTACTTTTATACTTGTATTGCCTTAGATGACTGACTACACTTACTTCTGCAGAAAAATAGTATTCTTGCAAATTTAGTTACCTACATTTGACAGTGCATGTGGGGCAAATATGTCATCTAAAAACTGAAAACTCAAAAGAAGAAGATGCAGAAAAAACCCAGAGAAATACAGTTGGAGCCATGTTGAATAGATGAGGTAATACTTCCTGTGTGGAACAACTGGTTCACACACACAGAATTCACACAGAATGACCCGGGTTGGNCTCATAAATTCATCAATTGAATCACCATTACTACTGTTTGCTGCAGTTTCTTTCCTAGGATTGTCTTTTCCAATGGCAAATCTTTAGAAGATATGCAAAATATCTTCTAAGGAACAGGTAGGTCCCATTAATTACTGTGGCTCCACAGGGGATGGGAAAAACTACTGGAATGTAGACAACTATAGAATTACCTCAAAAAATCGGTTTAAATGGGGAATTGAGCTGTAACTGGTAGGACACAAAAGGGCAGAAACATTCCTGTGTTGAGTACCTTGTTAAAGGCAGCCAGTGTCTTAAATGTCTGTAGGCCTTTTGTTTTTCCTTCTGCTATCTGTAGAAATGAGAACAAAAGAAGACTGAAGACAAGCAGTGTTCAGTTCTAGATTTGGATCAGAGCTAGTTCAAACACAGCAATGAGCAGTGTCATGTGGTCCAGAAAGTGAGAAATGCATATTGGAATTATGGCCACCATAAAATAATATCTCTGTTCAGCGGAAGTCCTCACCTAAGTGTGTGTGTAGTACTTTTACAGGGTGGCCCCGTGCTCGTGGTGGTAAGAAGTATTTTCCTTTAAAAACAGCTCTCCTGCTTTTCTCATGAAAGCCTATATAAGTTTTCAGGAAATGTAAGGATAAGTTAGCATTAGCCTCTGAGTGTAATACATTCTCATATCGGAGGAAGACTTATTGGGTGCATAATGGAAGTTATTTCTGCCCACACATTCAATGAGTTACCAGCATGCAGGAAGCAGTTACAACAGACTGCTTTTTTCAAGATGTACACTCTGAGTGCACAGGTAGAAATGTCAATGGTAAGAGACTGTCTCAAGGAAATGAGGACATCAACTTTTCCATTTTCTGCCCAAGGTCATAAAACTATCTAAGCAGTAGCTACCAAAGTACCCACTGTCCAAGAAGCACTTGAGAACATAATTCAGAGCAGGTTTTGTGATTCTGAATCTGTCTGTGGACCTGCTATACAGAACAGCATCACAACTTGTCCTGTGTGAAGAGGCATCCTTGACAGTTTCAAAAAGCAAATGATTGGGAAAGGTGCCAGCACCACTGCATTCTTTGGTGCCAGCAGTCAGTCTTCACAGTGCCTATCTAAGATAAAGTTGAGCATGGTCCTATATTTTTTCTTACAAAGTTTAGACTTTCCTCTGGTAACTGTGCAACTGTACCTCTCAAGATGACTAAATGAGGTACAAAGCATATTAGGAAGAAATATAGTGGCACTGTAACTATGAATTACAGCCAAAATGAAAGAGTCAGTGTGCTGGAATAGACTGACTCACTGGCAAAAAACCCACCACCTAGATAGTCAAGAACAAATTGTATTAAAAAATATATACATTTCCTTATGTTACTAAAAATGGTAGATTGCCAGAAGTGACTAAGAATAATTACTTCTTTATATTTTACTTTGCCTCTACAATGAAATTAAATTGGCCTGCTTAGTCACACTTTTTGCTTGGAGTCACTGAACTGTTTCCCTCCTATGAAAGTCAAAGGGTTTAATACATTTAATTTTGATATGGCAGCATAAACATTTTGAAAAATAATTTGACAAAAACATCTGCCCTATTTTCAACACAGTAAAAATAAGTTCAAATGTTTTCACAGACATGCAGCTTAATGAAAGGTTTTGTTTGAAAGGATATGGATTTTTGGAACATAAAGCACATCCTTGAGAGAGGTCTGTTAAGTTAGCAAGAACATAATGAAATACTCTGTGAATGTCTACACATGAAAGCTTTTTAATTGGGTGATAATTGGCTATTCCAGATCTCCATTAGTAATATCTGAATCAGAATCAAAATTAATGAGAAAGAATCCTTTCTTTATAGAGATTTTAAGTGATTAGAAAACTAGTCCCCATTTCAAACTAGAAGAGCAGAGAGTGGGTTAAAAATGTTAGGTAAAGTTTATGAAGCCCATGACCTCTTGTGGATTCTTTTTTCTTTTTGTATCATCCCATTCCCCAAAAAAATTTCTCTTTTTTTTCTTTTCCCTTTTAAAGCTGTTTTATTTTAATCACTGAAGTCATAGATACTGAATTAAGCAAGAAAAGAGAAGATTTCCAAGTGCTAGCTACATCTCAGAATGAATTTGAAAGAAGATAAAGCAGAGGTGTTTGTGATATTTAGTGATGAAAAAAGATAATCTGTCCTTGAACCTTGCCCTCTAAGGATCAGTGCAAAGAGTCTTATTTTGATTAACTTGTGAAAGATGAATTAGGGATTGGGGGAACGAGGACAAAGAAAAGAAGAATCCTTAATTACAATCTTAAGCGACTGTGTGCAATCATGTTTCAGGATTTTCTTGCCTGAATGCATCTTATTACATTGTAACCATGCACCCAGACGCTCCATAACTTGGGGAATGAAGATTGCTTCTAGTTGCCCTCTTTAGACTGCTTCTTTGGTTCACAAATGCCATAATGCTGAATTGCCTCTGTGATTAGAAGGGTGACATTGGAAATCACATGTCTGCAAATAAAGCTAAAAGATGAGAAACCAATAGCAGTAACATATTGCATTATTTAAATACTCACACATGTTTGCACTTGTGTGTTCAAAGGCTACGAATAAGGCCAGAAATTAAAATAATTTTTAAAGGTCCTTGGTGATATAAAGCAATTGTTTTTAGCAGGTGACTTTATCTTCTCATTACTTTATTGTTGCTATGCTTCATTGTACAATGTATGATAAGAATGAAAATTAATTATAAATACACTTTATTGTTTGCTCACAGTATGATGGGATTGTTTTTGTGGTAAAACTGTAAATCAAAAGACACTGGTCAAGGCTCATTTCTTACAGTTGCCCTTGGTACAATCCATTGTTCTAAAAACAGTAGGTGTTAAAAATATTTTTGTCCATGGAAAATGTCAGTTCAGCAGCTTCCCTGACACTTGGAATAGCTTTTGGGTTTTTTTTCCCTCTATAAGTCGTCCTGATTCCTGGGCGATCACGTTTCTGTTGTAGATCTATTTCGTTCTGCAGACCCGAGAAAGCTTCAGCAATGCTGAAATGAGGCAGAAAGTTTGATCTGCCGCTCTTGCAAGTCAGAGATACCAGCTCTTCCTTTCCCAGAGCGGCTTCCCCAGGCAGCTCTGAGCTTGCGGGGCTCTGTCTGGATGCTGCCACGCACCAGCCCCAGCGTGACACTGCGCCTTCTCCTCCTACCGCTGCGCAGTGCTCCAGCACGGCCACGGTATCTCTCTCTGCTCTTTATTCTATGAAAGCACCTGCTTTATTTATTACACGCGATATTTTTTTTATCCTCTCCTCCCACCCCCCCATAGTTTAAACAGGAGTCTGGTAGGAGGGACAGCAGCACTGGGGAGGCAGAGGGCAGCACGTCCCTGGAACGGATCGGTAGCAGGTCTGCGCCTTGACCCACGAGAGCTGACCCACTGCCCCGAGACAAGGAGAGGTGACCTCGGTCCGGTCCTGTGCGCTCTCTATACCCACCACCCGCCAAGCCATCGGAACGAGGGAGAAAGAGTGGATTTTGCAAGTGGAAGCAGGGCAGGCTGGCGGAGATTGGAAGGGCAAAACTGTGAAGCAGGGTCCCCACAAGTTCAGATTAGTTTTGCGACTTTGCCTTCACGCCTTGGAAGCTCAATCGATCGCGACTTCTAGGACGTCTGTGGGGGAGGAAGGGGGATGAAGGGGAGAAAGAGTGAGTGAGGGAAAATTAAAAAAAAAAAAATTCCTGAACTCTCTTCTTCAGCTCCGCGTTTCAAATGCAAATCGTGAGATAGATTGGCTCGCGCCCCACCCCCTAGCCCAGCTCCTGATTTTTATCCAAAGGATTCCATCTGTATATCCTGTCAAGGAGGAGGAGGACAGGCGGGAGGGCGGAGTGGGGCCACGCAGACTGCTTGCTCCCTGGATCCCTTTTCAATAGCCACCGCTGGGTCTTCGGAAGGTACAAAGAGTCCTGGTGCCTCCTCCCGCTCCCTTGGACGGAGCTGGCAGCCGGCTCCGGCCACCGAGGTAGATATTCCCTGCCCAGAGCATCATCCCCACCTCTTCTGCCTTCTTCCCTCCCTCCTTTCTTCCCTCCCTCCTCTTCTTCTTCTTCCTCCTCCTCCTCCCGCAGCCACGATCCGCACCCAGTCAGAGCTGGGCTTGGCATCGACACCCACTTCTCCCTCCGGGTGCCCAGTGGCTGACCGTGCCGTGCCTTGCAGTGCCGCGCCGCGGAGGAGGAGCGGAGTGGTAGCGGCAGAGCTCCTATCTCCGCGGGTGCGGACGAGTGCGCGGGCGGGCGCGCAGCTCCCATGCCGGGCTGGCGCCCTGCATCCCGGCCCCCGCCTGGGAGCATCCCGCTAAAGCTTCTCTCAGGAGGTACCCGGCCCTTGGGATTAAAACACTCACTGCGCTGGGCAGCTGAAGGAACTGGGGAGCAGGTAAGCACCGGCTGCACCTGAGCTTTCCCTTGCTTTCTTCTCCCCCTTCCCCTCCCGCGTAAGTACAGGGAGAGCGAAGTAGTTGTGGGAAAGGGTTGTGCGAGGTTCCTCTTGTCCCTAAACTGCTCTTGCTCGGCAGCGGGGCTGATGCTCTGCGGAGTCAGCAGGGCGGCGCGGTAAGTTTCGGTTTTCCCCTTCGCTCTCTGGGTGGAGGGAAGAGGCTGGCGGGGTGGCCTGGCCGGGGACGGCCATGGGGGCAGGTAAACCTAGGAAGGCAAGCTACGGATGCTGTACTCGCGTGTGCACATTCCAAAAACGAAAAGAACAATAGCATCTCTCTTGACTCTTTGGAGAAGTCTCACAGACAAGCGGGGAGGCGGGGTGGGGGAAGGGAGGACCGGAGACTTCTGCAAAATAGAGGCAGCACCAAGTCCTGACTATCTCGGTCCTCTTTGCCAAACCAAAGCTGCTGTGTTGTTTGATCTCAGAATCCGGCACTGATACTATAGAGCAAAGGAGGCCAGGAAATTTCCTGAGTTATTTCACAGAGCTTTTCTCCTGTCTATGTCAAGGATGTCCTAGAGTTTTTAAATGTTGAACTGATGGGAGCTTATTTCTTTGATTAGTATTCAGCTGGTATGGCTGGCTCTGCAGTGCTTGGTTGTTTGATACTGACCCTTCCCCCTCTGCCCTGGCCCCTCATCTGTCCACATATCCACACACAGGCACGTCCTTCTTTCCTATAATAGGTTGTGCACCAGTAGCAAGCAGTTTGTGATCTCAATCCTCAGATTTCTAGTTGCTAAATGGAGGGGAAAATACCTCTTTTTGAGATAAGATTTATCCTTTATACTCATGCTTTCAAAAGGTGAAGTAGTTCAGGTGAGCCAGGTTTCTGCAAACGATGTCTTCCCTGGCAAATCGAGGGATTTAGGGAAGGATGGGAGATGACGAGTAGTGAGACGCTCTGATTCTGGGAACTGAAATGTTGATACTTTAATCTTTTCCCATTGCAAGGATAAAATCTGGTGTTCTGACAGATAACTTCTCAAGTCAAACCAGAGACTTGAAAGGGCAGCATATACTTTACAGTCTCTCTAACAAGACATACTGCCTTGCCATTTTTCAGCTCTGCAGAAAATAAATTGCTTTTCCTGGACAAATAAGCAAATAAATAAAGGAGCCAAGCCTCTTAGGAATGGCAGTTTCTGAAACAATCTCTTGGCAGTGATGTGTGACTTTACTTCTCTACCTTTGTTATGTTTGCTAATTGTTCCTCCGTTATGTGATTTGAAGTTTGCATGGAACTGTTGCTCGTGAAATCTAGGTACTTGTTCTGTTTGTGTAAAAGATTGGTGTACATAATTTCAGATGAAGAGCTATTCAGATGCACAAGTTAGATTAATAGCATGCAAGCTGCATAAGTAAATGAAGTTTGCTAGAAATATAAGGTGAAACAGGTCAACAGATAGAGATTAGTTGGGGAATTATGCTGGTTTGCTCTTAGCAGTATCCTACCAGTTTTAAAGATGCAAAAGTGAAGTGAGGTTGTTTAGAAATAGTGTGACTGTGCCTCATTAGAGCTAGTTCAGTGCAATGAGCATGCTATCTTCAGGGGAAAGAAGAACAAAAATCCACAAAACAAATACAAAAGAACTATCTAGGGAGCAAAATGTGACATCTTGTTTAAAGTCCTTGTACACGCTCTCCTAGCTCTCCAGCCTGCAACTGCCAGGGGAACTAATCTAGACACACTTCTTTTTTAGGGTCACAAAGAAAGGCTAAGTGAGATTTAGAAAACAATTGCAATAAAGTCTACAGCAAGGGGAGGAAAGAAAAGGATTTAAAAGCGGACTCTGATAACTTCTTATATTGAGTATGTGAAGTACCTTGGGTTTGAGTACTTGATATAGAGCTACCTGGAATATTAGGGAAAAGGTAATAATCTGAGCTATCACTGCACGTTAGAAATGTCTGTCAGTTAATGTAACTGAAAACCCAAACATCAGTAATGTAACCTATTTTCTTGCAAAAAGCCATTAAAGATTGCAGTTTTAATCAGAGAGCATTTCAGCCTCGTAATGGGAGACTTTACTGTAATTAAGGGCTGATGTAGGTCATTAGAATTGTGTTAAGAGTCAGTTGACAGCCTCACAACTCCTTTAAGTTTGCTTTTATTGATTCAATAGCAAAACACTCTGATTATTTGCTATTGATTTAATAGCAAAGCATCCTTCTCTTTCCATGTAGAAGGGTAATTGTAGCACATTTGTATAACTGCAGATTATCTACAAGTTATCTGATGAGCAGAGTGGATATTGCATCCATGTAGATTGTTCTCTATCCTTTTCACATATAGCTCTGTGTGTGTGTTGTATCTGTTTTTCTATTTTAATTCAGCAGCCAGAAATTTGTCTGAAGAAAACTGTTACTATTGTAAAACATTAGACTGTTCCATTCAAAGTTGTGCTTTGCCATAAACCTGGCTAAGCCTTGTCTCAAAGGCATTCAGTTCACAAATTGATTCCATTGTCCAATTTCTCCAAGAGAAAGTACCACTTCAAGTGGTTTGCAGGTGAACATACTAATTTGGAGCCAGTTATAGCAACAAATTGGCTAGTAAGTTTCTTTATGTGGTTTTGGCTACTGATTTTGAGGTCTGATCTGCTCAGCAGTTCTTCAGTGAAGGCCTTTCCCAGGCCATCCGGTTTCCTTTAGCTTATTATTTGTGATTTTTTTTTTCCTTTTTTCCATCATGTATGCTTTCATGCTGCTTCTGAGTATTGTTTTCTCGTGGCAATAAAAATCATTAAATTCTAGCTGAGGAAGGATGTGTAGAATAAATGATGGTCCCTTCATTCTTCTTGTCAATTCAGGCTGAACTCTAAGCAGTAATGCAGGAGTGCCTCCTCTGGGGATTCATCAGTTCTGCAAGAAAGTTATACCTAGGTATTATGTGAAGTTCTTCAGCTTAAATGAGGCTGCAGAAATTGAGCTGGTGAAAATCTAAATATCTGACTTGATTGATCACAGATCTACATATACTTCTAGTGTTTCTTTACAGTAACTGATCAAATTAGCATAATCCTTTGCAGCAACTTAGATATACAAAATGTACCATAGAACGGTGAAAAACCAAGAGAACACTTGCACATGGAGGAAATAATATCTTTTAAAATGTAATATTTAATTTTTAAAAATTTCTTAGGGGAGGAAAAGAAATGTCCGAACAACTTAGCACTTTAACCACAGACAATCTTGTGGTCAACTGCAGAATAACCTGAAAGATCAAAAGCCGTTGCCTTGTTTTCTATACACATTTTCTGAAGCCATATAATTTACTTGAGCGTGCCTAGTGTTTTTTTGTTGTCTCATCAAGTCCTTTTACCTGAGTCAGAGGATACTGAAGCAGGTTTAGTGTAACAGTGCCATATGTTTGAAGCATATATGGTTTCTTCCTGGATAACCAGATGCAGGCTGCAGGATGTGCACTGCATTTACAGATCTCCCAGTTGAATATTTAGGCCAGTTAGAGGAAGGAGGTTGTGGTCTGTAACTGTAATGTCATCTGGCATAGGGAGTTAATAGTTTTCATCTTATTGCCTTGGCTTGTAAAGCTTCATTTCATTGAAGGGTCCCTACCTCACTAACTCAAAGACACTCTTCTCTTTCCTTTCTTTTTTTTTTTTTTTTTTCCCTTTTCTTTCCTCTAACAAAATTGATCACCATATATTGCAATTTGCAGCAGAATTAGAAAATATTATCTTCTCTAAACTCTTTGTATCAAGAATCACAGAATTCCTGTGCCTGGAAGAGTCTCGTGTGATATTTAGAGTGTGTGTCACTGAGAAGCTACAGGCTTTTAATCAAGGGGAATTTTCTGTGATGTGGAAAGTGACACGCTTTCCAATGGGCATTATAAAATTGAATGTCAAAGCATAAATATTTCAGTGGGGATAGTTTAGCTGTCAGGGGCTCACCTGCTGATTCCATGTTTAAAGGATCATGGTTCAAAATCCAGTGGCCATAGTCATCCTCAGAGTTATCTCAACATTCAGGGTCTTATTTTATAGAATGAATAAAGTAGAGGAAAAAACCCCAAACCCTAACATGGGATAACTGTGCACTGTTGACCATGCTAAAGCAAGGTTTACTACCAGGTGCTCTTAATCTTATCTTTCTGAAACAGCATGGTCCAGGTTTTATGTAGTGAGCTTTGCAATTCTATCAAAAATTAAAGTAACTGTCAGATTATGAAATTGAGAAATGCAATCCAGGCTGATGGACTTTAGTAATGGAAGAGATTTTGTATTTCCTTTCTTCCCAAAGAATTTTACACATTGGGAAGACTTCAGGATCATATACAGTGAAGGACAAAAATTCCCTCTTAAGATGAAGAGGTTGATAGGGAAATGATGTATTTCATAGATTAGGCTGGTACTATGACACCTGTAGCAATGTGTGACTAGAATTATGTAGGAATTTGCACTTTGGCTGCCAAGGCTAGGGGATACAAAAATGATCCTGAAAGCCTTCAGCAAATAGCCCTACAAGGCTAGGGAAATCTCAAGGAGAAAATGTCTAGGAGACTGAAGATGTGCCCTGTCCATATCTACTGCTGCTCGCTGCTACAGACAAACAGCGAGAACTACTCCTGATGAGTTGTTTCAGAAATTATGGAGGATGCAAAATATTCAGAGAGATTTTCAGTGGGTGTAAATTACCCTTAATTGCTTGCAGTGAAGGGAGCTATTCCTTAAAGTTGAGGATCTTATTCATGATCTGAATGTTTTCAACAAATCAAGATTGCCCCTTGGAGACAGTGCATAATAGTATCTTTTTGACACTAGCAGATTGTTTTGGCAAAGCAGAGTAGTAACATTTTTCAGATTAGCAGTGTTTGCCAGAATTTTTCTGATACTTGACTGTGGCTTAAATATAAATATAATTTTATTTCTACACAGCAGATGGGAGAAAATGTAAGTTTTATGGTATGTATTGAACAAGGAAGTTATTACTTTTTCAGAGGTATGTTCTTCGTTCTGGTGGTTTATACATCAACCAGCTATTAAAGAACATAAACATAAGAGAGTAGATATTTTGAGGATATTATTTATGTTGTTTTGTCGGAGTTTTTGAGAGTGGGTAGAGTTGATTCTTATAGCTACTCACACAGAGATTTTGTTACTACTCTGGTAAGACGTGCTACATGCCTAGTCCAGATTACATAACTTGCTTTTGGGAAGTACACACCTTTTATCACACTTCATATCTTTCATAATTGTGACTGTCAAGGCTATATGCAAAACAAATAGGCAATACAAGCTCAGATGTGAAAGGTAAAGCCTAGTGGTTTAAAGATACCAGCAGACAAATTAATTTTATTTTTAAAACCTAAATTAGTTTTTATGTAGGCAAAGCATGAATTAAGAGACAAGATTGCACTTGCATTTATTTGGGGAGGGAATGTAGAAACAAGATATAAAGGTGTACTTACGTCTTAGAGTAATTAATGGCATCAATTGCAAACGCAAGTACTTCTCAGTTCTGGGTATTCAAAGTCTTGTTTGTGCACAACGTGATAGAAGAGCATCTTTAAGCACAAAGTATAAAATGTTTACAGGTCAGATTTGCCTTCATTTCATACTCAGGCTTGTAAATGCAGATGACAGAGAAGAACAGGAATAAGAACACTGCATTCCCTCTATTGCTGTCTACGTTAATCATATCCACTGTTGCCAAGTGCAAACCTGGAGTTATGCCTTGATGAGGAAAAAAAAGCCCAACGGTACCTTTTAGTTTTCAGTTTTATGAATGCTATGATGTTGCTTATGTGGACTTGTGGATTTTATACTTCTGTACTTCCTAGAACAAGTGATCATACAGAGCTAATTGTGCTTGACACAAATATAATATCTTTAAAAAAAAACCAAACTGTAAAAATTACATATAAATATGTGTACTGATGTCAGCAAGAAAGGTAATGAATTGCAATTTAATAAATGCTTATTCCTAAAGCAGAAAAGATTTTTAAATACCAGACACACTTCATTTCTTCTTTGGGAAGTATCACACTAAAAAGGCAATGTGCTGAAAGAACTATAAATAAAGAACTAAAAAAAAAAGNATCTTTAAAAAAAAAACAAACTGTAAAAATTACATATAAATATGTGTACTGATGTCAGCAAGAAAGGTAATGAATTGCAATTTAATAAATGCTTATTCCTAAAGCAGAAAAGATTTTTAAATACCAGACACACTTCATTTCTTCTTTGGGAAGTATCACACTAAAAAGGCAATGTGCTGAAAGAACTATAAATAAAGAACTAAAAAAAAAAGGGCTCTATAGGAATAGAAAAGTTATCCTGAAGAAGGGGGGAGAGAAGGGTATTTCAGAGCAGAGAGAGCTGCTGTACAGCTGAAGATAAATAAGAGGAATTCTGGAGACTGTGGTGGAAGTATTTGAGAATGAGTAAATGACAACAATTCTTTTTTCCAGGGGATGTGAGTATTCTGCTTTTTGTCAGATTGTGCTGTCTAGCATATGGGCTGTTTTTCTGTTGGTATTTTGGGTGCTTTTTTCAGTTCTGTGCTGTGGTGTGTGGCTGGGGACCATGGCACTCCATATGGTAGCTTTCATGCTTCTCCTGCAGGTGCAAAGGAAAGAATATGAGAGAACTCTGTTCAAGTTAAAGGTTAGAGCAATTCTAGGTTTGAAATGTCTGTTCAGAGCAAGAACAAGACATTTCAAACTGTATAATGGAAAGGTTTTAACACATTGTAAATGTTTTACTGACATTTCTTAAGAAATTAATTTCATATTTTTGTCTCTGTTAAATAACAATCTGCTGTCTCTCTGAAATATACTGACAGTTTATCAATATCAGATGTCTTTTACCTGATGTAACTTAGAACACAGAGAGGGAGAGTAGAGGATGTGCAAACAACCTCTACTACAATATTTGTTTTATTTGAATGAAATAGTAGGAAGTGAACATATAACTGAGGAAGCACAACTACTCTCCTTAACACCCATGGCAGTCCTCTCAGTAGTTACTATGTCATGTGGTCATGACCTGCCCAAGGGGCCAGATCAAAACTGATCTATGACTGGTTTAGATTAGTAATTTTAAACTACACTCTGCTAGCGAGGATGATCCCTTTGTGTTAATCCTGCTATGAAAAGACTCTTGGTCCTTGTTGGAGAGGTGTCTGCTTTAGCTGTATCATCCTGGTTTGGAATTAGGGCCTTTGTTTCGCCTGTAGGGAAACACTGGATTTTCACATATNCATTTAATGGTATGTAATTTAATGTCTAGCCTTTTTAGATTAATTAAATATAGGAAGAATGAAATCTTGCTTCCATAGCAGCCATTCACTTTAAATGAATGTCTTGTTATCTGTTTTAAATTCACCGTCATTTTCAGTTTGTGTTTGGCATTTCTAAAATATTTTGTGCCTGCCTCATAGCTCAATCAGACAAGGAGAATGTTTACAGAAAGGATTACTTACCTGGGCTTAATGCAGGTGATTCCCCTGAATGTCAAAACTGCATTTGAATCTGACTGATAGAACTTAAACTTTTAAAAATGTTATATTAAAAGAATATTCTTACTTGGCAAGAGAAGGCTCACAATTGTAAAAAGAAGAACAAAGAAGACTGGTTAAGTATTGTAGTTTGGTTCAGACTTTTTAATAAATTATCTCCTTTGTTTTAATTTTTTTTTACTGAGCTCAAGCAGTTATTGAACGAACAAGATTTTCAANCTTTTTAATAAATTATCTCCTTTGTTTTAATTTTTTTTTTTTACTGAGCTCAAGCAGTTATTGAACGAACAAGATTTTCAACTAAAACCACAAAAGTTGTGAAAAATTACAGAAGTTTAATGTGTTAGTGCTGAAAAATCATTTGGCATTGAATCAAGGTTTCATTGAAAACACAAAATCACATTAATGTTTGGGAAAATATTTGTATATATAAATGTATAAACTAACCTATCATGCTTCTGACTATGCTTGACATTTGCTTTAAGAATGAAATTAAAGTGACGGGGGAGAATCTGAAGGCATTTTACAGGTTGGATTCAGATCAGAACAAATCATAACAGCTGGTACACTGTGACTAAGAATCAATCAAATTGTTCCAATTCAACTTACACTCCTTTATGTTACTTTTCTGTTATATGGAAGAGTTAAGATAGCACACGTCCTTGCCACTCATATCACCTGGTTTGTAATTATATTGCAGTAATGGCAGGTAAAGCAGACTTTAGCAGACAGAAAAGAAAAAAAAAAATTACTATAAATAACCCCACTTACTTTGATTATTTTGAAGTGAGAACTTGTGCTGGGGAAACTGGTGTAATCAGACAACAGTCATGAAAAAGGAATTACAGCTCTAGATATATCATCAGTAATATTAATGCCATCCAAGGAATATGCTCTAAACTCTTAGATGACTTATGTAAAAATAACTGTGTTGATAACAAGAAAAATCCTAAGTAAGTATTGATGCATTATGTGTAAGCTGCTGATAATTTTCAATCTGAAGGAAAATAATACTGATAATAGTTCTTGTCTTTTTCCTGGATAGGTACCCATTACACCATTATTTTGGTGAAGGCTATTGAACGCTGGTGACTTCTGATCGACCACTACGTAAATTATTATCTCTGGACTCCCATTTGGCACCCTGTCAGAAGCCAGAGCTACTGAGACCACTGGAATTGTTCCTGCTCTCATCAAGGTTTTTAATTTCACAGAAAAAAGAAAAAAGATGAAGTTGAGCAAAGTGGAGTTCTGCCATTTTCTGCAGATACTACCTCTTTTCCTGTGTCTTTCTGGGATGAATCAAGCAGAGGTCTCCATGTCCAGGTCAAAGCCCTACTTTCAATCAGGGAGGACGAGAACCAAACGCAGCTGGGTGTGGAATCAATTCTTTGTGCTGGAAGAATATATGGGTACAGACCCACTCTATGTAGGAAAGGTAGGGGATTTAAACAAACTTTGGAAGGTGCAGATGTTTTCTTTTTGATGTGTTTTTATCATGCAACCCAAAAACTGTGTTTCTGTCAGCATGGTTGACTTATAGGACAAAATTTTGTAGTTTGAAAAAGAAAAACCCTTTAACGTTTCAAAATGACAACACATTATATTTCTGATTCTTCCTGTAATTTTTGTTAAGACTTCCACATACTAGTTTCTTTAAAAAGATACAATAATGCAAGTGTTTTACCACCTTTGATATAAAATATGTATTTTAAAATTAATATTAGATTTTTAAAAAGAAGAATTGAGAAACATAATGATGAATGTGCTTTCATAAGACCTAACAACCTGTTTCATAACATAAAGATTCTGTGTGATGTTGTTTGCTCCATAACGACGAGCGCTATTGAAGACAAGAGAGAAATAATCAAGTGTCTTGGGTGACAAGTAAAAAGGAAGACATGTTTGCATTACTGCTTTGCTTTGAGGTTTCCTGGCTGGCAGATCAGCACCTTGGGGGCCTTGCTGCCCTCTGTGCAGAGCATAGCCCTGTGGCTTTACCTTCCCTCTGATGGGCACTAGGCCAGTGCAAAGCAAGCCCTTAATATCAGGGTATCCCAAATGGCTCACTTTATGTGCCCATCGCTGCACTTGAAGCACACTGAGCACAGCTGTGAACCAGGGCCTTAGCTCATTCACTGCCTTATGCTGATGATTAATATGCTTCTTTCAGCAATCATGAAGGAAAAAAATTCACAAGAACCCAAACATAAAGCCTTTTCTGTGTAACTTTTATGTGTACTCATCTTATTGAAAGAAACCCCCATTTTTCTATATAATATCAGAATCAATAAATATGGCAAATGCAAAGAAAACAAGGGTGTGACAGCTTTTAGCAAAATTACATATTTAGAGAAAAACAGATGAAGTGATCTGAAATCCACAATTTCAAATACACAAGTGCAACAAATTTCAGCTTACTTAATTCTTCCTACTGAGACAAAAACCTTGCTGTTTGTGCTAACAGAGTTAAGGACTTAGAATTTAATCATGCCAACTGAATAATCAAATTATAATAGGTAGTCTGCTCTCGTGGCTACAGCTAGGTGCTTTTCTGAACTGGGATTGGTACCTTGCACAATTGGGCCCTTAAGAAAGACGTGCCAAATTCAGAAATATCATCTCTTATTTCAGTAAACCTGAAGGTTTCTGATAAGTTTTATGTTATGCAGCAGTTTTCTTTCTGATGCCATGCAACTGCTGCTTGGCTTTGCCAGTTTTGTCTTTTAGGCAGATTTGTTCTCAGGTTGAAGCCTCACTTGTGCCTCTGGAAAACAGCATACTTGGCATTCTTGCCCAGCGATAAAAAGGGATGTGTGGCTTGCAAATCAGAAATTCTCTCCTGGATTAACCCCCCAACATTTTAAATTTAAATATTCAACTGAAGACTGCTTTTGATCTGTGGTGATTCTCACATTCATTCAATTGCTGTATTGTGGCCAAAGATGATGTGGTAGCACTAGAGTACATGATATGTGCATGTATGTGTTATTTTTAGCATCACAGTCTGCTCTTTCCTGTCCTTTACAAGAGTTCTAGCATTCATAAGCTGATATCTTCCGAAAAGCAAACCTTTTTTCCTGAAACAGTCTGTGCTTAGTCTGGTCTCACATCAGCAGCAATATGAATTGTTGGCTCAAGTACCCACATTTGTACCAGCAACTCATTTTGTAGGAAAAGCAGATAAAAATTTGCACTTACAAAAGGAAGCCCATCTTCCAGGAAACAGAGTCCTTGCTGAGCATCTTGTTAGATAAGATGTGCCCAGTTCCTAACCTTCTCACTGGAGAGGCTTTTTACTATGTGGTTCCTGAGGTGCAATCATGACCAAAGTTGCATTCCCATGCGGGGGTCCAAAGAGGTGAAGAAGTGATTTTCTTTCTGTACGTTTACACATTATGTAGCACCACTCTGAACTGAGCAGCAGCCATCTATCTCTCCCTCTTCTCTTAAAAATATTGCTGTTCTTTTTTCAAATCCTTTGCAAGTAGGTAGGGACTGAGAAGACCAAGATTTGGACAGGAAGGTAGGAGGTTTTTTTCTCTTTCCTCACCTTTTTTTTTTTTTCCTTTGCTGAGGAAGCTATAGCAAGTAAAGAGCTGGCATAACTCACTTTTCTCATGAAATAAAGTAGAAGCAGCAGCCACACTCTGCTTCATGTTCTGAAGAGTGCTCTGCTCCTGGGGAGGTCAATCCCACACTGTGTTACACTCAGGATGCTTTGCAGGGTGCCAATCTAACTGCACTTCCGGGAACAAGGAACCTTCCTTCAGATTTTAGAAGCTGGGAGATATAAATGTTTCTGAGACAAGCACACAAATGGAAATACAGTTGGGAATATTTTCTCCTCACCAATTTTACAAAGCCCTGGGCAATTCTATTTAGAAGGTAGCATTCAGAGAATGTTAGGGTTATGCCTCAAATCATTCAAGTGTCATGAAATACCAATGTTAATTCCATGTTCAGTATTAATTCTATCCTCCTGGGTGTGTGCATTCTGACACTTCAATTACATGATACTGCAGCGTAAAATCCCATTTCTTTAGATAATGCATCAGAATTCCTATTCACATCCAGTAAGATATGTCTTTCACTTAAAATATTTTTTCAACGTTTTCATGTTTGTTTAACAAGATTTCAGATACATACCTGAGGTATATTGTAGCCTTCCATGAGATCTAATTATTGGGGGAATATTTATTGGTTAGTTGCTTTTTTAAAAAAACCCATTTTATTTATTTCCTTAAGGCGGTAAGGGCCTGTTTCTCACATCACTCTGGAGAAACCTCTGTAGGAGTTACATTAGTTTTACACTAATAGGAGTCAGAGGTGACTGAAGGCTTTTTTCCTTTTTTTTTTTTTTTTTCCTAAATGTAGGTCTTTCCACTCTGTAGTATGAATTTTAATCATCTTGGATTCAATTCTGAGTAATTCTGAGTGCCTCTTGGGAGGTGCTTAACATGTAATCAGATTGTGGACTGAACCATATACAATTTTTTTCTGTCTGTCAGTACAGCATATGTTGTGTTCACTTTGAGGGCTGAAACATTTAACTGTTTAGCCCATTTACCTGTTCAGACAGGGACTGTTGTCTTCCAGATGTGCCATGTAGGAGATAAGGTAGTTAACTATGATTCTAATTTAGCTAGAAGCACGGGCGGTTTCTATTTTACAGAAAATGTTTACTACTGCTTAGTAATGCATCTTGTGAAATACCTTATTCTGTATTTTCCTTGTAATCAACTTTAATGGAATCTATTTGGGCATTAAAATAATAGCTCCAAACAGTTTTAAATTATTAAATGCATAAACACCTAAAATTATAAAAAAGTGCATGCTATTATATTGAGTATTTGAAAAGCCATACATAGTCTTGCAGTTAAAGTCTATGTATTGACTAAAGAGGGTGCAGTTAAAGTAGAACTTCAAAATTTTGGTAGCTTTTATGGTTTTGTTACGTAAGTATCAGACATTCAGGGTTTAGCTTTGATTATAGTGGTTTGTTGGGTTTTTTTTTGGTTACTGTTGGGTTTTTAGTCTTAATTTCATACATACTGTATGTTCTTGCTGTTGTAATGGTACAGAATTTCACCCAGTGATCCTTTAATTTTTCATATTTAAAAAAAACCCCAAAACTTCAAAAGAAGTCACAAATAAACCTGAAGAAGTGAAAGAAGGCTGTGATTCAAATTGAAGCTTCTTTTCTAATGCCTCTACATTTATGTAAAGTTGAAGACAGGGACAGTTTCAAGAAAATATAGAGGATTGATTGAGCACAAACCACAGAAGTTGATATTTAACTTTGAGAGACTTACTGGTACTTCTCAAAAATAACATTTGTAACTTGTAAGGTAGCATGTAGCTGCTGTTTATAGATATGGCAAAGAAAAGCATAAATCTAACCTGCATATTCTATATGGTAAAATAAAGAAAAAAAGGTTAGATGAGTGAACTAAGATCATGTAGTTTGTTAATTCTGAGTCATTGACTTCTAATTCCATTTTACTTGCCTCTTTTTCTTCTAAGATAGAAAGGCTGGTTGGATTCAAATTTCAAACATGGACAGAAGTGCATAAAAGCTACTATTTACCTTGATGTTTTCTGGAGTAGTACAAAATGAGCAAATCATAAAAAATACAGTGAACTTAAACATTGTCTAGGAAACTGGACCATTTAAGAGGATTTACAGGTTTGTGCCAAGGTAGAGTGGGAAAAAGTCTATGCTATTGTCAGTAGGAGGGTTGTTTCTTTCAGCCTCCACACTTTGTAGGGAAGGAGGCCAGACATAGAAGGATCTTATGTGTTTGCTTTTTGTTTTTCAAAAGTATTAATGAACGTGTCTACTGGGTGACGGAATTATTTACTTATCCGTAACAATATATGAAGCCATATGGATGCACTTGGAAGTAAGGCTTTTTTTTCTAGATCATGCTTCCAGATGTGGCTGATGTCATTTTGACTGCCTTGGATAATAAGTGGCTTTGCTAAAGTACTTCATGGTGGTGAACACTGTAGTAGCACTGACCAGTCAGTCGAGCTCACTGATGTGTGGAAATGGTTACTGGGAAAATGGGGGAAAGAAATCAGCCCAAATAGCTTTTCATCTCTCCAGAAAGTATCCTACAACAGTTTCAACTAAACTTAAGGAAATGGGGAAGAAGAAAGGGGGTGTGAAATTATGAAGTTAAATGTAGATAAAAGAGACTAGGCTGTCTCACTTGCAGATAATGGAGAAGGAGGTGGGGTATATTGGGTGTGATTCCCTGGATAGATCTATCCCTCCTGCTGCTCCTCCCTCTGGGACCTCTGCTCAGCCTCAGCCTGGGGCCTCACCCATCTAGGCAACTTGCATAAGATAAATATTCATGTTGACTCTGCAAATGAGCTTCCTGTTAAGAGTAGTTTAGAGCTCTGCACAGATTTCAGTTTTTCTTCCCCCTACCCTCACCACCCTACCCTCACCCTCCTACCCTCACCCCCCTACCCTCACTTCTCTACTCTCACCCTTCCCCCAAGTTATTTTGGGGGAAAAATGCACACAAAAGCAAATCCAACCCAAACTAAGTACTCTTCATCTGCCTTCGTGGACACTGTGGCAAAAGAGCTGGCATAATAAATCATAGAGAATCTTACTTTTTGACATATTTCTTGCTCCTTTACTTTTTATCTTATCTTTACTTTTAGCACAATCTTTGAGGCTCTCTTGTTTTATATACTCCCAAAAGGCCATCTGTGAAAGGGGAAAAAGCAAATCTGCTGTATTTCTGTAATTTCTCCATCTCAGGAACTCTTTGTTGTTCTCTGCTTTGAAAATTGATATTAGTTGACCTTTTAAGCAGAATGGAACATGCCATTCTTGTCAATGTTTTTCTACTGCAAGTGCTGCAAATGAGCAGACAAAATAGTTAAGTCCTTCTTACCTGATTTGTGATTGAATAGGTCTTGATGAAGGGATGTTTTGACTGTACAGTAGTGACATGAATTTGCCATCTCTGCTTGTTCTATGCAATCAGTAGTAGTACACACTTCCCTGCACAAGTCACTGTGAGCTTTGCATTATTCCATGCTTTACTCTATTTACTCTATTCAAGGATTACCCTTGAATAATTGAGTACTGACTGACAATCTGAATGTTTCCTGCTTAGAATGTCTCTGGGGAGAATGGCGAGATTAAGGCACACAGGAAGAATTATCCAAAGGGATAACCTACAATCTACTGCTTTTTGCTGGTTGATTTCATTAGCCTGCACAGCTATAGTGTAATTTCGTCTTTCCCTCTTTATAGGAAGTTGTCTTCTCACATAGCTGAATGGATACAGAAATGAGCTTTATGCTGGGGATTTAAAGTGATGACAATTTCACATGCTCAAGCACTAAAAGACAATTTGTATGTAATTTCATTATTAGAGGTGATAATGGAGTTGAGAGACTTATGGCTGGATATTGAACCAGAACATGTAGCTTTTTGATCTTTTAGTATAATATAGAACATTGATCCTTAACATGTGGCATTACAGAAGAGGAAGGTTAGTGAAGGTGATGACAACATCTGTAAATTAAGTAGCTCTCATAGCAGCTTTTTAATCAACGACACAGCTATGCTATTTATATAATCCTCTAATACCAGTCCTGTATTTCAGTAGACTAATAGTGTCTACTTTCAGTGCTCTGCTCTAAATTTCTTTGGGGAATCATGTAAAATTGTATTTTATGGGTCTCTGGCAAAATAGAAAACCAAGAGTATAAGCTAATTTTGTAATGATATGTAGATGCAAGTCTCCTGTATGTATGACTGGGTATCAGAAAATGCTTCCTTTTCATGAGAGTATGAGATCTACAGGTTTAATCCTTTTTATCTTCTGAGCTAGTTGGTAGTCCTCTAGTTCATGCTACTGTCCATTACTCAAAATTCAGTGTTTCCTCCACCCTGTAGACTCACATTTTAGTGTTAATTACATTGGAAATCCAGTGCTACAGATTCAGGGCTACCAAGAACAATATTTGAATTATTCTAGGAAGTACAGTCATGTACCAAATGCCCACTGTGCTAAGCACAGTGTGAGCAAATACTACCCTTGTCCTAAGGCAATGGTTTTGTAAGGTGAGTTAAAAAGCAACAACAGAATTCAAAGAAGTATGGAGACATTATTCTACACCCCAAAATAGCTTGAGAACAATAGTTCACTATTGATTGTTCTTTGCTATGAAGATAGAATTTATTTGCTGAAAAATGAGAACCATGAAATGTTTTAAAACAGGCTGAGGGAGTTAGGCTTGTTCAGCCTGGAGAAGAGAAGGCTGAGGGGTGACCTCATTGCAGCCTTTCAATACCTGAAGGGAACCTACACCCAGGAAGGGAGTAAACTCTTTGAAAGGGCTGACAATAGCAGGACTAGAGGAATTGGATCCAAGTTGAAGGAGGGAAGATTTAGGTTGGATGTTAGGGGGAAGCTCTTTATTAGGAGAGTGGTTAGGTTCTGGAACAGGCTGCCGAGGGAGGTTGTGGATGCCCTGTCCTTGGAGGTGTTCAGGGCCAGGTTGGACGGGGCCCTGGGCAACCTGATCTAGTAAATGTGTTTGTTTGGTGGCCCTGCTGGGCAGGGGGGTTGGAACTACATGATCCTTGAGGTCCCTTCCAACCTGGGTCAATCTGTGATTCTGTGATAACGGGGGGCTCTTTCCTGCCTTTATTTCTGTGTCTTTAAAGAATGACAAGCTAGTTTGAATTCTTTAGTGTAGATCTCTCTGATATCTATGTTAGTACAATGCTATTTCTTTCAGACCAGTGAAGATAAACGCTATTTTTTCATTGTTTTCGAAAGATCAAACTGCATATACTTTAAAGTTTTATGTCTTATTGCTTGCTATCACATACCTATTTCATGTTGCCTTTTTTCTTATACCTACATTGTTAGACAGAAGTGTCTGTCTACAGACCTATTGGGCATTCATTCCATGTATTCAATATTTTCTATGTGTCACAGTCTAAAAGTGCTGCCAGGACTGTTCCACCTTGTCACAATTTTTGTGCTGAATTTCTTCTTTGTTCTATGCTACCGTGTTTGAATTTTGGATTGTTGGTGGTTTATTTTTTTTTATTTTTCTTTTAATATTGGATTGCACTTCTCATGTTCTTTGCAGGTTTTTTTAATTTTTTTTTTTATTGGCTTTGAATGTTTGTATGGGATTCTGGGGTTTTTTTCTTTTTGAGTAATCACTTGACAAAATAGTATGTATGTACTATGTACAAAGATTTTGGTGCTCCCCCAGTGGAGGAAATTACTTGGCACAGCATACTTGGAGATCCTGGAATAAATCAAGGAATGGTTCCTTCATGTATAATAACTTGTCTTTTACATTAATAGACTGGTGATAAGTGCTGGAAAAATATCTGCAGTGCAGTCTTTTTCTCTTAGCTTTGTACATTTTTGTGGAAGAATTATCTGAGCTAAGTGCTAATGGTGGAAGTACTAAAAGAAGAAGTTGCTCACCTTGCTCAGAATAACTTAGCTACCTTATGCTACCAGTGCCTTTGCTGTCATTTGTGCACTGAAAGAGACACTTATTGTCACATAAACTAGAGACGAGTAGTTCTTAGGAAATGCAGCAGAGTTTATGCTCTTATGAGAACCCTTATGCTTTTTCAAACACCTAATTCATGGTCATGATTGGAATACCAGTCTACACTACAAGCATAAGTTTGAGAAGATCTTAATATTTCATCACTCATAACTTTAAGACTGTAATGGAGTATTAAAAAATAAGATATTTTTGTTTAAATGTTTTTAAATCCATGTTGTCAATACCTAGATATATATCACTTGATCCCAATCTATAAAGGGAAACCATCTTGTCCTTAAAGGCTAAGTATAAACTTAGCCAGTGGATAAGCTTTACTGACAGCAGAAGAATGCTTCATGAAAAGGTGCTGATCACCAAAACTGATAAATATTCTCATAAAATTACACAATTACACAAATCACAAAGTTGCACAATTCATCTTAGGATGAATTCCTGCAGATAGAGTCATAGAATGGTTTGGGTTGGAAGGATCCTTAAAGATCATCTAGTTCCAACACTCCTGCCATGGGCAGGGACACCTCCCACTACACCAGGTTGCTCAATGCCTCATCCAGCCTGGCCTTAGATGCATTGATTTATCTAAAAATTACTACCACTGACATTTTCTTCTACATTCAAGTATTTGATAGTGCTCACACCCTGAGCTTTTGCAAAAGGAATATTGTTATTTCTATGGGTGAAAAAGTATGGAAGTAGTACTCCACAAATTATAAACAAAATAACAAAGAATATGCATTATTTTGTCTTTCAGATTAATAGGAATACAAAGAAAAGTATAGCTCTTTTTCATTTAGTAGTTCACACAAAGTATTTATGTACCAGAAAATGTAAAATATGCTTTCTGGCTCAGTCTTAGGCTCTTTTTTTTCAGAATGCTCCCTTGGGAGAAGGTAGTTCTAAACATTTGAGAAGGAAAAATAAATGGTTTCGTGTATGTTGTGTATTATGTTATGCTGCTTATAGTGTAACTGGATTTAACCCAGAATCTTGAGATCAATTTTATTACCTCTGTAGATGATTTGAAATTTTAATTTCAAAATGCAGCTATTTGGCTGATTTAAAATTGATTTTTTAATGGATATTTTATTTTGTACTGTAAGAAAAGATGAGTACTAATGACTGATTGTCAACAGAAAGCAGTATTTTTCACATTTTGACAGTTTAAAGACATAGCCTACTTTTCATATAGTCATATAGCTTTCTTAGATCCCTACTTTGTATAGGACTTTTTTATATGGGTAAACAGGGTGTATGCTGAGAACAGCTAAGGATGGTCTGACATAATGCTCTACCTGTATCAGAGGAGATTCATTGGCCCTCACTAAGTAGAAAAAAAGAAATTCATTGTCATTTTCTAGGTGACATAAGGAGATTTTGCCTCATGAATTCCACAAAACGTTACCATAGCCATACTTGTGGACTATAGAGACAAGCAATTTTGTTTCTGCAGAGAGCACATGAGAAGAACTTACCTCACAAAGTTATTTTCAATTTGAAATGCTTCCAAAATATGGAAAATCTGGTACTTAGATACATGTATAAGGAAGATAAGCTGCTTAAACATTTCATACTGAGAACAAAAATTGTGACCCTGCTGACTAGGCAATCAAGCGATTCATTTTTCTTACAAGGCAGGCAGGTGCAGCATTAAGCAAAGTTTATCTTGTTATTCTATAACAGTGAAAAGTTTTCAGACTCACTTGGAAAAAGCAGATTGCCATTTCCAAAGTTGCCATAGTCATGGCATAAATGCAATGCCATAAATTAATAAATTAGCAAAATACTTGTTTTCCTTATAAAATTTACAACTGTTTATGGGTAGAGTTATCATTTACGAAAGCACTTGGCGTGATTTTATCTCATCCTTTATTATAGTTTTGTTTTAGTTTTTTGACTTGCAGGACTATAATGCTACATAGTGTTTATATTAAAAGCTGATAAATAATTCTTCTTGCTCCTAGATATGTTCTTACCCATCTTTAATCTTTACCACTGAACTCTTGCTTAGTCAGGCAATATATGCTATACTTTTAAAAAGTTTTCCTGAGTAGTCAGCACTGCAGTCCTATGTTCATCTATCTGTTCTTTTATTAATTCCCTCTGTCTTTTCAGTATCTTCTTGAGAATAAATAGCTGTGAAGAAAATCTCTATTATACCTTCCACTAAGCAGGAAATAAGCCAAGTGAAACTGTTATCTCCCATCTTATTGTATGATTCAGATAGCCTAATACATGTTGGTTTCTTTCTTTGCAAGCTTGTCTGCTACTATTCTGAGGATCCCAAAGCCACAATGTTTTTCCATTTTATTCTTTCTGCCAAATCAAGTGAACTTCTAAGTGCCCTCTTAAAACTTTTGGAGAGCAAAAGAAATAACAGTAAATTGTTTCCGTTTATTTGATTTCACTGATAATCTGAGTGAAGCTGTGTCAAAGGACATTGTATAGAGCACTTCAACAGGAATTGAAATGATAGCAGTGATGGAGTGTATGCATAAATGTGTGATGTACATACAGGAAATAATGGTGGTACATTGAGGAATAATTCCTACTTTTACTGACACATTTATTCAATTCAGTTTTATCTTAAGATTGAAAGATAATGAGAGTATTCTAGTCCTAATGATTTTAGTACAGGAAGAAAAAAGGAAGACTGGGAAAAATTTTTAGAACAAAAATCATCCCAGATAGTGTGAGAATGCAATGAAGCAATGTACTACGTTTTTGTCACTTCAAAGCTTAATTTAAAGCTGAAAAGAACATACAAAAGTAATCAATTGAAAGATTAGTTTAGATTAAGGTATAACACCCATTTGTATAGATCTTGGTTCCCTTCGCTAAGGGTGCTATGAATGTGTGAATGGGACATTCAGCAAGTGGGTTCTCAAAAGATGGCCTTGTAAGTTCCAATGTTAGCTGGGTTAGTTATTTTAGCTAGAGATCCAGTTATCTCCAGGTCTGAAAAATGTGATGGAAACTAGGTCTGCTAGCTAGTAGATGCAGCTGAAAGAGACAAAAAGGTAAGCAAAGATCATTTGAGAATGAGAGGAAGGAAGATGCCATGTACAACAAGGTAATCTGTCATAACTGCAGCAAAAACAAACATCATCAAGCTAGTAGAATATTGATGTTCTGTTACTTCTTGGGGACTAGGGAAGAAAAAGATGCAAATATTTCTAACAAAACACCCCTGGAGAAGGTTAGAGGATTCAAAAATTGACACAAAAAAGCCTAAAATTTGAGCAACATGATACCAAACAACATAGGACAAGAAAGAAAAACATTCCACCCGTAGAGATTCCAAGAACCACTGAGTCAGACTAGAGTGTGGATAAACAAGTGCAACATGCAGATCTGGAGAAGTCCAAGCAAATCTGAGCATTCAGCAGATGGACAGAAAGATGCAAATATGTGCAGCCATTAGGGCATCAGCTGGATCATGTTCAGACTGCTTCCAAAGTAGGAGCTGAAAATCAAAAGGATAAATGCTGTGGTCTATCACTAAGGAAAGCAACTCAAGTCTCATAAAGTGAATTTGTGTTTGGAATTAAGTGGATGAAATAATGACACTTGTGCATTTTCTGTGTCTGTCAAAAATTCAGTAGACATCTTTCCTTCTAGACATCATCTCATGTTTCCATGCTTTCTTCAATCTATTTGAAAAATAAATGCAGGGTTCATTTTCCTGTAAATTAATTTGATTGCCCTGTCAAGATTAGATTTTGTTCCATAGTATGTAAGCCACAGTATCACCTTCAGCAATTTCCCTTCATCTGTTATTTTAGCATGTAGAGCTGGGTAGAAGTTGATGATCTATTCTCCTAGTTTAATGGACAAATCGTCTTTCCAGAATTTCCTTCCTCCACCCCCCCATTTTACCCCTACAAACACAAAATGAAACCAGTGACAGCTTTTTCACATAGGATGATGCAACTGAGGGCTCAGTTGCTTTATGCTGCTTCCGAAATATCTGCCAAGCAGACAAATAGGCTACAAGAAAGGCAGAAATATTAAGATGTTGACCACATGACAGATCCTTATCATATAAGGATCTGAATAAACTGACCATACTCAAAATACAAGATATTTACCTTCACTTCTGAAATAATTTTATCTTCTGTGTATTAAATACTGTCATCCACCTTCCAGCTCTTCGCATTCCACGCTTGCTTTATACTAACCTTAAACTGCAAAGACTGGTTTAGAACAGTTTTGAGCTGCAGCAGGATGATCTATGGGTTGTGGATAAGATTAATTTCTCTGGAAAATTGCTTGGTAAGGTAATTAGCAAGATACAGCGCAAAGTGCTGAAGTTTAACCATCAAGATCAGAAGATTTAAGTTTATGATGGTGAACAAACTGATCAGCAACATCACAAAACACTCAAACACTCTTGCACCTGTAAATATAATTTACTGAGAACAAAACTCAGAATTTGTACAAGTGCCTCTGTAGAGAATAATGAGGTGAAACTAGATCTTTCTTTCCCGGAATGACTTTCAAGGATTTCCTAAGTTATTTTCAAAATCAAAGAATGGCTTTGGTTTTGTTGCTGGCAATAGAAGTAATACAATAAAAGAGGTTTTCTTAAACACTAAAATATTAAGACATTATTTAATAATTTTTGGCAGAGAATATCATGGAAGTGGAAAGCAAAGTAAGAACTGTTTTGTTCTTTATACTTCTGAAGTGATATGTCTTGCTAATTAATAGACCCTTCCTGATAACTTGCTATAAAGTTGGATCAAGAAAATCATTCAGCTGATGGTTTAAATGCCTTTAGAGTGGAGTATGGCTTTGTCAGAAGCAGCAGGTTGCATCACAGAAAAGGCAGCCATAAGTTTTCATATTGGCTTAGAAACCCTGGGTGTCTTCACTAAATGCAGTATGATGATCTAATATGTGTCTGATTGTTTACAGAGTAGCAGATATTTTACTCTTAAAAGTGACTATATAAAAGTATACCTCATTATTTGATAGATGAATTCTGCTCATGAGTCACACCTGCCTGTTCTGGTGATAATTTTCTTTCTACTTATTATTGCTATTAGTCCTGCTGAGCTAACACAGCTGAGAGACAGCAAAGCATGTTCTATTATTTCTTGAGTGTCATCCACAGATGTGTTGGTAATGTTCCACTGACTTACACTTGCACAATCCAGCTGTAACCTATGGTGACAAATGTTTTTACAATGAGAACAGAATCTGATGATAGCAAGAATTTTACTAACTTATGTAACTAGAGGCATAATTCTCTTGAGAAGAAAATGCTTGCCTTCACAAGATTCAGCCAACGTGGCAATACAAGCAGTCTTGTCCACTGAGTTTATATTAAATGCAGGTCACAGAAAGGCTGGTTTTATGCTAACACTTTTCAGTGTGCAACGCATTAATAGAAAACTTGTTGAATTTCTTAATGCCTTTTTTGTGACGTAATTAATTAGTTCAGTTTGTTCTTTGCATGCTAATATTGAAGTCACTTGGTTTCCTGTTGAACAGCAGCTATACTTCCACTTGTACATCTACTTTTGTGTATATATGGGCACAGTAATGTGGCTCTATTACTGAGCTGGCATATTTTCTCTTTGATAAAAAGTAGAAAATTTAATAGTGCATTCTGGTTCTTTTATGTAGTCACTGGTTTTGCCTCCCAGTTTTCCACCTGTTTTAAAAGTAACTGCAGGGAAGTTTGCAGGGTATTTCTTATCTTGTACATTGGTGAGAACTGACCCACCAGTTCTGAGAACAATGTGCTTTAGAGTTTCTCATATATTCTTCACTAAAACCAAAACCGTCTCATAAATTTTATCAAGCAGATACAAATAGAGATTAATAGAGAAAACAAAAGAGGAAGAAGTAATAAAAAAGGACATAAGTGGACAAAAATAAGATAAAACTAGCCAACCAGAAATTCTCAGACTATTTTATATTTAAGATCTGTGCACATTAGGAGGACATAGGAACCACAAGACAAGAATGCAAGGAATGGTGTTGTTGAAGAAACAAAATGAAATCTGAAGATGTATATAAAATTCAGGTGTGGAATGTAAATTCCAGCTGTGAACAGAAGAGAGATTAAGTGGAATTTCCTGTTAATAAGTTTGATTTTAATGATATTTTGAATATATGCATCCTTGATTCTCAATACTTTGACTAGCAGGCTTACGACTTCTCCTTGCTATATTTTATCTATTCATAAGTAATACAAACTTGTACAAAACTTCCTTTGAACCTACATGGCAATTTGCACAATTGTGAAGGAAAGAAGTATCAAAAAATTACCTAAATAAGAGATTCCCGTTTCACATACAGAAACAACTGTCATTTGGAAAATACTTTCTGATATTAAAACAACATTTTCCTTTTCAGTAGCACAAGAGTCAGAACTTTATGAATAGTATTATTATTAGTTCTTTGTTTTCCCTTAAAAAATATAGAAGCAGATCCTCAGTGAATGGAAATTGCTCTCTCTTTCCAGATCACAGGGCTGTGCTGGTTTACACCGAGCCATACAGAACTTCCCTAAGGGATATTTAGCACAGTTTTACAAATTAAGTGATCATTCTAATGGACCACACAGAAGGCGTGAGACAAAAGTGAGAATGCCTTGAGTATAAAGTTTTGATCATTACAATTGGTGACAGAAGGCCAATCAATGCAACAGTAATCCTATAAAAATACAGAAAGATCAGATTGCTTGTTGAATTGGAATTGCTTTATTATGAATGTAAGGGGATAGCGAAGGAGCTGGAAACTTTCCATCTGCTTTGTATACAAAGTGATTAGATTGTGATCACTTAGTCCAAAAGGATAGAAATGATGCACAGCTCTGCCACGATGAGACATGCAAATTGGATCAATTAAGCTTTGAGAGTGCTCAGACAATCTGGTAGAGAAGTTTACATGCTGTGTCAAGTGAAACTTAGCAAAGATCAGACTTGAATGCTGGGGGCAAGTATTATAGTGATTTACACTCTAATCTCCAAGAGTAATTCATGGTTTTTTGATTTGGTTATAAAACCAATCAGATAGCATAATAAACCAATCAGATACTATAACAGAGAAACCCTTTAGGAGGTGTTTGATAGTATACACAAGAACTACGACAGCCAAATTAGTAACAGTCATCTGAGTTGACAAAATTGAGGTAGATTAAAGAAAATTCAGATGACTGATCATCCGGTTTGCAGTTAACAGAATTCTCAATGCTAATAACTCATATACCTTAATGTCGACTGTGATGCCTCAGAAGCAAGCAGTGTTCTTGTGAAGAACTCACTGTGTAATCTACTTCTATTGTACCAGAGCTCACTCTGAAGGGGAACAACATGAAAATGATCATTAGATAAGACTGCTTTAATTTCATCGGAGACCATCTAAGAATTTGAATTATGTACCCTATACAATGTCTTTTATAGCAGCGAAAGGACATGCTGTTTCACATAATCAGAGGGGGCTTTATGTAAATTAAAAGTTCTCAATATATGTGAAGTATTGGAATCTTCAGAAATTAGTTTCTGAAAGGAGACTTTGAACATTTTCAATAGAATCCAGATGGCTTGCAGAATTAGAAACAGGTCTGCACAATTTGAATTTTAATGTAGATTCAGCAAGTATACATGACCAAGAAGAAAAAAAGAACTCCTGCCATTTTAGTTTTATCTCATGAATTGTTTATTAATGGCATATAAACTGATTATATTGCTAGCATTTATTAACAGTGATTAAGAAAAATAGCAAGGTTGTGCTATGGTGAAGACATGAAGAACAGACACAAAATCCTGGGTTGGCATCTGCATTGCACATGGCAAACATCTGTGGGTTTCTTTGAAAAACGATGAGTGAATTTCAAATTTAATCCATAAATGTCCAGTCTTAGTACTTGAAATGTGAAACTATGATTTAGAGAATGTAGGTGTAATGACTGCACAGGAATTGGGTGAGATTGTCTTTATTAAACACTCACCATACTCTCCAAAACAGAAAAAGGCACCAGGAGAGCACTGCCCTTTTCATACAGCTGCTGAAATCCCTCTAAGGTGTAGGGCTTTACAATTAAACTAGCATTGTTCATGTTGAGGCATTTTGTTGTGGTTTTGAAATACTAATACATTATCACTCCCTCATATGTTTTCTGAAAAGCAGCACATCAAAAGCTTTTTTTTCTAGATTTTAGTTCCATGGAGTTAAAATACCAATCAAAATATGATTATTATTTTGAGATCTGTGTGGTTTTATCTGAAAGCTCCAACAGGCCTGCAAATTTGAATGGCTAAAATGATGACGAAATCAAACATTTTAAAGTATTTATTCATAGAGGATCATTTTAAACGATCAGAACATTTTAAGGTAGACTTTCAAATGTCTGTATTTGCTGTGCATACTCTGCTTCAGGTTGTTCTGAATACTGAACAGCTACAGTGTGAATTTATGTAATAGAATCACTTGAGCTTTCAATTCTGCTTCTTACAATTAGTGTATATGATGCACACTGCTGTTCATTAAAGCACCCTACTTTTGCTCAGGGATTAAGGCTCTGTTTCAGAAAGGCGCTTAGGCATATGCTTAGTACCAACTTTCATGAGTGTTAAGCACGTCCTGCCACGTTATAAAAGGATGAGGATGATTTTTCTCCCTGAAAGAATACTAAAATAGAGATTTAATTTGATGTAGCATGGGGTTACATTTTCTTTCTCCTTGGATTAAACTTTTTACAACAGACTGCTAGTTAACTAGCCAGTACATATGGATGGATATGTATTTCACACTTTTGTGTAAAAATCAATGTGATTTATCATCTTCAGTTAAATACATAGGAGCAGGGGAAAAAAAAGAAAAATATTCTATAAGCTACTGAAAAGGGAACCACTTATTTGCCGTTCAGTGTTTTACCTTTACAGAACTGCAGTGTTAGTAAGTGGTCATAATTGTTAATAGAAGGGGACTGCAGAAATCTTAGACTGAAAAAAGGAAAAAAAAGTGAAATGTAAATGCACTGACATCAGTTCCTTGTGTTTTACGACAAAACATGAAGTAATATTCATCTGCTCTTTTAAAATGAACTAATCTTAAAATATAAGGCAAGTGTCTACTGTAAGATATCTAATAGTGCTCTTTATTCGATCATGCATTTGGTTTTCATGCCATTTTTTGTCATAATAGCAATGAAACCATAATGTTTTTCTACAGATTTTCATTTCTGCCCTTTTCATATGACATAAGTTACTCATATTAAAATGTAATATAGTAAAATTTTACTTTCAAAATTCTCTGTTCTTGCTTTATTTCCTAGACCCACTGTCATGTCTGAGAAGTTATGATTCTTCCAATATACCTTCCCAGAGACTAATTAGGTGTCACACAGAAATTGTGTCAAATTCTTAATTTTGCACTTTAAATCCAGGAGTAATTCCATTGAATTTAGTGGGAGCAAATTCATGGAAATACTTTGAGAAATATACATGTTGACTATAAATTCTTCAGGTAATTCATCACAAAGTATTTAATCTATCCTGACATACAAAAATGTGTAAAGAAGATAATTTTAAAGATGCAAAACACAATAACAAGCACCGATGCCCTGACAAGTATATTATCATTTACATATGTTAAAAATTAAGATGAAAATCAACATGTTAATTCTGCTTTTTTAAAAAGTTTCATAAATTTTATTTAATTAGCCCTTAACAGTTTTCAGGGAATTATAGGTTAGTGTGGCTGTGGGCCCATATAATTACATTTTTTCTATATTGTAAATCTTTCATCATTAAAATTATCAGATTGTGCTGTCTTCTGTGGTCCAGAACTTTATAAGCTTCTACAGATGCAATTAATTACAATAATTACTTCAACTACTTAACAGTTACATATTTTACCTTTGTCTTCTGCTCTTTCAGTGTTTCAGCACTTCCCACTAGCATGTAAGTCAAGATTACAAGAGGATTTTTAGTAGCACTGAACTTTCAACAACAAATGAGATTTGAGGAATTGATACAACATAAACCCAAACTGAAAACAAGAGAAAAAAGCTCTATGCCCTCTGGATATCTATGCCTTGATACTAACATATAAGAAAAGTCATTATCAACCATGCTGCGAGCTATCTTGGATAGCTGAAGCAGAAACAGGATAATCATCCAGAACTGTAGATCAGTTGTTTGACAAAAAAAGAGACAATAAGGGAGGCATAATCTCCACTCTAAGATAAAAGCATTTAGTATAAGTACATATCTCAAGAAAGACTTTAATATCAAATGAATTTTTGTTTATAAATTTTGTATTGTTGATATGGTAGTCAATCAAGAGATGTGTATGATTATTTTTCCCACTCAGTACTATTACAGCATTACACATGAAGAAATAGATTCTCTAATGTTCTCTCATTTTTTAAACTCTTAAGCCAGAATTGTCACAGCTAAGTAGAAAATGCAGTACAGGAGAAATTACCTTTCAGTCATCATATCTGGATTATTTTTCTTATTTTTATTTTAAATAACAAATACTGAACAAAATAATTCCTCTCGCATTGTTGTATGTACAACATTGTTGTATGTTCTTGTTTCATCTCCCATTATTCCATCTTTCCTGCATCACAAGGCAAAGTGCATTCATGCATTCTCTGGTAATTTTTTTTCTTTAAGGCTTAAAATTCATAACTATTTTGAGAAAAGATGAACATTTTTTGCATTGTAAAGTGGTATAAGAACTTAAAATATTCATATTACTGTAAAAACATATGCATTTATGCATATGAACATGTATGCATTTTGTTCAGGAAAAGTATATGCTTAAGAAACAGTTCTTTATATTGCAAGCAGATTTTGTTTCAGTTGTAGCAGGGAAGTAATTTGAGAAGAATGACTGAAGTTTCTTGAAGGCTTGGGTTCTAGTAGATACTACACTTGCATAATTTTTTCAGGCTGATGGAAATCAGTTATTCCAGAGAAATCTTCTGAGAAGTACACCAGAGTCTTTGGTAATTTTTTGCCCTGTTATATTTTAAGCCTGACCACTTTCATAGAATCATAGAATAGTTTGGTTGGAAGGGACCTTAAAGATCATAGAGCTCCAACCCCCCTGCCATAGGCAGGGACACCTCCCACTAGATCAGGCTGCCCAGTGCCCTGTCCAGCCTGGTCTTGAACACCTCCAGAGAGGGGGCATCCACAACCTCTCTGGGCAACCTGTTCCAGTGCTTCACCACCCTCACTGTAGTACATGGGAAATGCAGGGAAAAAGCATCTTCGCCTAATTTTGTTACACTGCTGAAAGAGAATAGTGACTTTAAGAGAATTTTGTCTTAAAGCTTCAGTAATTCTTGGCAACAAAATAAATCAAATCACTGGACCAGTAAATATGGTGGTTTAGTATATGACAGCAGGCAGTATTATGAATAGATATGAATCATGTGAAAATGCGATTGGTGTGTATGAAAGAGAACTTAGTCTCTTTCCTGGAGAGTAAGTAAATGTGGTGACCTAAATATAGCTGGTTAGAATAAGCACTCAGGAATTCATAAATATAGTTTCACTTCAGAAATATTTTTACGTTATTTAATTGAATACTTGTATAAATGAGGTTTGAGTCATTGGTTTCTTCAATCAAGAATAATTAATTCTATTTGAATGAGAATAGAAGCAGCTTTTATATAGTAAGTCACAAAGAAAATCCACTACTCTATGCCTTGATTTGTCAGTGATGCAGTTTTGCTACCAAAATACTCAGAATGGATACTCCAAGGAATAAATACTGATGGACTGAGAGTGGCTTAGGAACAAACAAAAGAAAACAAATCTGGTTGCTGAACAGGTCTGTAAGGATTCCAATGTGCATATTATTTATAAACACAGTGGTTTGTTTCCTCATTCTAAATTCTAATAAGATAATTTCTGAAAAGCCTGGAGACTGTGTATGAGCAGAACACAAGTCTTCTATTTTCTTCTATTCTAAACGTTATGTTGCCAGCAGGCTCTTGGTGGTGCTACAACACAGTATTGCTGTCCCTCCACCCCCTAATAAATATTATGCCATTAGTACGTGATGATGCACACTATACAGATGGCTTTTAACTCCCAAAGCTGCCAAACTGTCTCTTTAAGAGTGTGAGTGACAAACAGTCATTTTAGAGAGTGACATGTCGTGATGATGGCCCATTAAAAGTCCTCAAGAATACTCAGCCGGCTATACATGCCCACTCAGCTCCATCTACAGCAGCAGCTGCTTCTGCAGTTCCTCCTGTAGCTGCACTGATGTTAATGGGCGGGCTGCACAGCTCCCTGTCGCCATAGGGCATTTTGTGTTCTTAATGAAACCGTGGGGGGAGAAGGCACAGATCTGTGAGTACATTATCTGCAGGGACTGGAAAAGAAGTAGTCAGAATAAGGAAAAGTGTGTATATGTGTTTGTACATATGTATGTATGTATATGCATGCATACACTTAAATGTATGTGTGTGTATATATATATATATATATACAACCACCATACCACAGAATTAAAAAAGCTAAATTATAAAAGTATACACCAAGAGACAGAGAACTATATAGATACAATTCAGTGCTATTAGGAGAAAGAATGTCATAAAAATGTGACATGGTTGCTCTTATCATATCCAGTTTTCAGTATTTCCAATTAATTATTCAACTCAGTAGCCTTCAGATGACAGTATCTCTAATTCGTAAAGGAAAGTTTCTTCTGAGCTTTGTCTTCTACTTAGAAGACTTGAGGGCTTATTGAGATACTAACTTGAATGTTATGAAATGTATGTTTAAGAATTTAGTACTTCTGGTTTGAGTTTTATTCAAAATATGACCATCAAGGAACTAAAGAAGTCTTCTATTCTCTTTCCCATTTCATACCCCTTTTTTGCAAAAGATGGGCAAAATTAAATATTCAGTGCACTTCAGGTGGCTGAGATGGTAAGGTCATTATTCCTCTAGAGCACTTATCAGTCACTTAAGATTACAAGGGCAATGTTTTTCTCACTATACTCTCCACCAGCCTTTTTGAGCACTTTATTAAGGAAACAATATGGGGGAAGGAGGGCAGAGTGAAGCCTAACTGCCTATTAAAGTTTGATGATAAGAGAGAATAAGTCTGAGCAAATTAATAAAAATTCTTACTGTTTCAAGTTCTTAGGCACAGAAATATACTCAGTAGCAGCAGAAAAGTTCAGAAACTACAATAATGGTGGAAACAAGGATTTTATTTATCTAAAAGGAATTATGCCCAATTCATTCAGAACGAGACAATATTTATGCTACTCTGAATAATAATAATAATACACACTCTCTGTTAAATGTCACCTGATGAGATTATCAGCCCTTTTAATTTCAGTTACAATAAATAGAGAATGAAGATACAGATAAAGATATACAGCTTCACTGCCAAATATTATTCTTCCCTAAAACTGTTCAGTCACTGAAGGTAAGGTCTACTTCTGTGTTTTCTTCCATTTTTACATTTTATTTTTTTTTGCTTTTTCCATCCATTTCAACTTCCTTCTCCCTTTGTCTTCTCCTTGGCCCATCTCCTCTGCCTCACCACTTTTGAGGTCTTTCAGCAGTCTGTTTCCTGTTCTAGTTCTCTCCTACTCTTTTAAACTCGGCCATGCTCTTATCTGATGTGTTTTTTTGGTTTGTAATTTTTTTACCTTGTTTTGCATTGTTTTTCTTGTTTTGTTTTGTTGTAGTTGTTTTCAAACTTAGTTTCCTCTCTTCCATCTTTATCTTTCTTATTTATATGTCTTATCCTGTGCTTTCTTAATCATGCACTTGCTTGAATACCTTGGGTGTAGATAAAACTTTGTTCTTACTGGCTTTGTATACACTGTTGAGTATGAAGACCTTGGAGGTCAAAGTGCAAGTCCCTGCAGGAGGCATATTAAGGATAAGTTGTGGGATGACACATTTGATACTCCTAAAGGGATGTGCCCTTATTTTACCTTGAATGTGAAATGCGTTCACGTGATAAGTAACCTCTCATTATCTCATAGCCTTTGCTGTGACCCTGGAAAGATATATAGGCTTTTGGTCATTTGTAGGACTCATGTATTACTTGAAGAAATACAAGAGAGAATTCAGAGACAGTCTGACTTCAGGTATCCTTTAAGGACACTGCTGGATGTGAAAGGATCTCGGGAGTGTCTTGGACCTCAGTTGTCTCAGCAGCTCTTACATCATGGCTCAACTCAGAGCATTCTAGACACAATTTAAGGGTTTTTAGATCAACAGAAGTCATGTTTAGGGTGACTGGATTTGGAGAAAGCAGATCACCAACTTTCTAGCATTAGATAAATATAATGGGGTTATATTGTGGCCTAAAGCATGGGACCTTTTTTGTACTGCTGTTTGACTGTCATTGCACTTGCTTGACAAGGAGAAAGTCTGGAGGCAACAAAGCAGTGCATGAAATCGCTATTGTGTCCAAGTGGCAAACTGTGCCGCTGTAGAACGGTTGTCTATACTGGTTCCCAGCTATACCGACAACACTGCTGAGGTAAGGAAGCCAGCATTACAAGTATAGTCCTCCTTTCCAAACTAATTAAAAATGTCAGAGTTTTGAGTATAGCCATTTATATTGACTTGATCTCTTGTCCTGGGTATTATATGTTAAGCTGAAAGCACTGAAAATAGACTAGAGTATATATTTTTGACCCCAGGCTCTCACTATACTTTTACATAAATTAATAAAACCAAAAGCAAACAATAGCCCTGCAGGAGCTCCTTTATCACTTTCTCAATGTTTGTTGGAAAAAAAGAACTTTCAAAGAAAATCATTACCTGCTGAATAATGCTTTCGCTAGTGCCGGAGTGTGAAGTCAATTATATGAATCACAATGATGCTGACATCAATAAAATGCTGAAGAATCTGCTCTGTCCCATATGACTTCTGTAATGAGACTGAAAAGGAAATTAAAAAGATGTCTTAAGCTGTTGATTTTGAAATATGGATACACTTTACAAGGGAGAGAGTTTCATAGCTTCTTCTGTGAGTAACAATTCATTAGTTAGTGATGTGTTTGTGGGGCCCTTAAATATTGCAGAAATGCATTATATGTGAACAATGATTTTTACTTAAGTGTTAACTCTATTGCCTATGGTGAATTTTAAATATCTAACACTTCATGAGTCATCATACTTCAAAACACTTACTAATAATGGTAATCTGAAGAGAAAATGGATTTAAAAGTTTCTTGGCGAAACCACAGTCAATATTGAATCCAAGAACAGAAGTGTTAAGATGTTATGATGAGCAAGCTTTAATGGAAATAGACAGACTAAGTCTTTGTGTCAAGACTTTCTTTCATCTTCTGACAATTACATATTTAATCTGTATAGACCCAGGAAGTTCCCTTTTTAAGTCTTCCCAGAAAGCAAGGAAGGGGGCATCTTGCGTATGAAGACAAGAATATCCTCCTCCTACATCCAATTTGAAATTATTTTTTGATAGTAAGCTGTGGTTGTAAAATGCAGATTGGTCCTGGCTCTATGTTCTTTTTTTTTTGTGTGTGTGTCCTTTTTTGTTTTCTAGTCCTCTTTGCTTTTAATGAGATAGGAATAAAGGTGCAGTTGCATCAGTTCCGTATCATAAAGAGCTATGAATGTCTGCATAGTCATGAGGAGGCAACCTTCATGCCTCTCCTCCCCTTCTAGTTACTTTCACAGTGTGAAAGGAAATGGTGCAGGCAAGGTAACTGCTCATTAAGAAGATTCTCCCGTTTTCTGTAAGTGCTCTCACTTTTCTTACAGCTTCAGGGGGCTATGGAACTAGGCTGTACTGAAGGATCTCATGTTCACTTGCTATTTTCATGTACCCTTTCTTGTATATAGTGTAATGCAGGGAGCAAACAACACCAAAACTCTAAAAATCTTCAGGTTAAATACATGAGAAATGCATATAATAATTGGATCATGAATCTTATACTGGAAATAAGGTTACCTGAAAGCCAAGGTGAACAGAAAAGTGACTATCATGGTACTGTGTGAAGGCAGCTAAGGATGAAATGAAATGGAAATATGCATACATTTTATCTATAGCATTCCTCTTTTGGAATATAAAGGGAGGAATTTAATTTATTGCAAACTTTCCTTTATTGCAAAGTACTTCTGAAAGAAAATTTCTCTTTCTTATTTGTCAGAATAGGATCAGATGAATCCTCGATGTCTCTTGAAACCTGAGTTTGAAACTGCCTTTGTCTTGTTCCTCTCTGCTTATAAAGTCATAGTGCCCATGTGCAGCTACAGACTGAGCTGAAGTCTCATGAATATCTCTGTAGAAAGTGGGAAGCTGTTAGATGACATTGACATAGAAGCTTTTGGGACTTTTCTGTACAATTGTCCTAAGGACTAATATAATTCTACATAACTGTTACCAAATTAGTTACAAGAAAAATTAAAAATCCCAGTTCTCATTCTCTAATGTATTTCTTCTCTTAAGAAAAGGGGGAAAAAACAAATAAAAATAAACAAACCAGCAAAAATACCCACAACAACAACAAAATGAAAGTGCAGTGTTTTCTTAACACATTATAAGGAAAATATTACTTCACATTTCCTAAGGTATTAAACTAAGTCATGTGAAGCACAGGTACTTTTAAGTTACATTTGGTAGCATTAGAGCTATAAATATTGTATGGGACTGCTGCATTAAAAATTTGTTCTTAGCTGCAAATCACTGATGCCTCTACATTACTGACTTGGAATATCACTGTTGGAGGGAATATACTGGGTAAAATTGGAATAAAGGTAATCTGGAAATTGAACCGAACAAGTATCTCTGTTCTGCCAGCCTAGTTTATTTTTGTTTTGTTCTCCTGTATTGTACTCTTAAATTATCTCAGACTGACACTAAAATAAACATTAAAATGTTGGAAAAAAATCTTTGAAGTGCTTTACAAAGAATTGATTATGCCACAGTGCCAAAGATAACTTAAATCTTGAGCCATTTTACTTTCTTGAGGTTAAGTAGGCAGGAAATGGTGCTCTACTAACTTGAGTATGGGCCAATATTGTTTTTTTTAACAGCTTAATAGAAGAAAGATACAAAGGAGTTTGCTCTCCCGGGGCCTCAAATAGGGAGTAACAAAGGTCATTGCTAATGACTTTACTAATCTGCATGGTAGCAGTTTTATATGAAGGCATTGTTCCAACAAGTGGCTTCTGTTCAGCATTTAACATCAGGGCACCAGTCACTGTACTGTATCCATGAGGAGATTTATGGACCTCAGAGTGGGACTTGTTAAAAAACTGTGTTAATCATTGAGCCACTGAGCGAGCAAAAGGGAAATGCTGAAGCTACAGAATTTCTCCTGTCCCCGTGATGTGAAAACCTTACTTAATGCATCTGTGAGGATTTACACTTCTGACCTCTCTCGTGAAGGTCTCTTCTGTTACAAAACACTGCTACAGGGTTATTCAGGAAAGGGCTGGATCCAAATGCAAGGTGAAAGGGAGGTTGTGCAGCCCTGCAACATGAGATTCAGGTGGGAGTGCTATGATCAGATGTAGCTGATGGGCCTGACTTCTCCCTCACAAGAGAGTGCTATGTGGCTTTCAGCAAGCTGAGATGCAGTATCCTTTCCTTCTCTGCCTGTAAAAATCTATTTGCACACCTGTAATCTTCAGAAAACTGCTATATTTGATAAACTGCTGTGTATGGTGGTGTCACGTGCTTTTCTCTGATCCAACATGTCCTTGGATATGCTCCAGAAGTGGAATAACTTTTTCAGGGAGAGTCTCAGCCACCACAGAAAGACCAGTACTCTGCTAAAATGTGGTGTGGTCTACACTTCAGGATTCTGGCTGTGTGTAGGAGTTCACACAAAGCTTCTTTAGCACATAGGAGACATGCACACGAACTAAGTCATAGAAAAAGAGGGGAGAAAAATTAAAACAAAATTGAATACAAGCCAAATATATTCTTGCTTGTACAATCTCACTGCTTACTTGAGGAAAGCTGATACTTCTCCAGTGAAGTTTGGAAAAGCAGCAAGAGCCCTAGCAGCCAGAGATGAACACAAGTATGGTTTATTTGCCAAATCCTCAGCCACCAGGACTGAGGAATATGTAGTGCTGTGAATGTTGAAAAAGCCTGTATGTGAGATATGTTTCACTTTGATCTGCTCATCGGATCAACATTGACTATTCCTAAGTGTGCAGAGAAGTAGGACTTTAAATGTTCAGGGAACTCTACCAAAGAAATTTCAAGTTTAGGAATCTCAGGAGGTAGGTAACAGGAGTATAAGGATAAATCATATTTCAAAATTATGAAGTTTGTCTGATTTAGGCACTTTGGTTTTGTTTTTTTGATTAGTCTAAAACTCAGACTCCATTTCTATCTTAAAAAAGAGAGGGAATGCACTGTAATTGCGTAAGTGTAAGATATCCAGAGAGCATAAATGAAATAATGTGTAAAACAGTTTTTAATCCAGCTGAAAAACTCAAAACTTATGAATACTTCCCTGCTGAAATAGGGAAAGATTTTGCAGCTGTGCTAAGTTATGCCTGAGATAGCAATTTTCTTCGTGTATTCTGGACGTGATTACTATCTTAGTGACACTCCCAGCTGAGAGAAAAAATAAATTACTGGAGGAAATTATGATGGTGATGACAGTAGAGTTATCTTAAAACTCAACATGATATGGAATTAGTGCATATACAAAGTGGCTAAGAGACATAAAGAATTTAAATATTAATCTTTTCCTCAGCTATTTATGAGTAATATTACTTATTAATTACTTATATGTAATAAGTATTTATAATTGACAAAATACTTTGTATTTAATTTATGTTTTTTACGGTTGTACCATATTAAATATATCATATATGTGTGTTACTTTAATGTAAACTCCAGATCAATTACATTTCTGATAAAAGCTTGAAAAGCGTATGAGGATTGTTTGAGTCTATGTTCTGTAACAGGAATGTTGAGAATCATTATACATAAAAGAGCTAAAAATCTTGTGGAATCATGCTCTGTAACCTAAATCATCTTGTGTGGTAAGGAAGAAGGTTTCTTTCTGTGAATCTATCTTCTGATTTGAAAGGAAGATACATTTGAACACACCAGTACAAGTGCCCAGTTTAAGTAGTAGAAGTAGTTATAAGGAAACTGCACTTGACTGTGTAGATTAGCCAGTCTTCCTTATTTTACTTCCTGCATTTTTCTGAAGTTAAACAACAGAAAATAAACCATGTGAGTGAAGTTACTGACCCTTCAGACAGTAGTGAGCAATCTATCAACCAGTCCATTTTACTTCATTTAATACGTTTTAGTACTCTATGCAGAAAATAGTATAAAATCAATATTTTGTTTCCCATACATGCACAGGAGTAAACACACACTAGCACTAAGTATACAGTGATATTATTTTGTAGTTTCATCCTTCATTGGGACAATAAACCAAAGCCAACAGCTTACATTACTTAAATTTGGGTGGAAATAAAGTCACAATTATATATGCCACATGTGAGTGTGTGGCCTTGTAAAACCCTGCTAGGAGAATACCATAAAACTATATCAAATGCAATTGAAAATGAGACTGTTTGCAGGAAAGAATGAAATTGTCTTGCTCAAAAGAGCAAGCTGACAGATTCTAATGGTCATTCATATGCTGTGCACGATAAACATTCAGCTTATCTTTCCAAGAAAAGTAAAATTTCATGTACTACTGCTTGACATAAGAATTATTTTAACATATCTCCATGCCACTGACCCTCTTGTAAGTTAATCTCATCTCTCATCAATTTTTCACCAGCTTCACTCTGATGTTGATAAAGGAGATGGTTCTATCAAATACATCTTGTCAGGCGAAGGGGCAAGTTCCATTTTCATTATTGATGAGAACACGGGGGATATTCATGCTACAAAGAGGCTGGATCGAGAAGAGCAGGCCTACTATACTCTCCGAGCACAAGCACTAGATAGGCTAACTAATAAACCTGTGGAACCAGAATCTGAGTTCGTCATTAAGATTCAGGACATCAATGACAATGAGCCAAAATTTCTGGATGGTCCTTACACTGCTGGAGTTCCTGAGATGTCTCCTGTGGGTAAGTGAGAAATATACTCTTGGTGTTGTGGGAAATCTGTTTCTATTGCCTTTTTAAAAATTTCATTATTTTTTTACTGTATCACAGTAAGCTACTTAATTATCTATGAGGCACCTGCAACAGTTAGATATTTCAAGGCTTGACTGGAAATAACATGCTAGATTAAGTAATTTACCCTTTTAAAAATGTTGTGAAACTCAAATAGGTATGTAGGGATTCAGATAAGCATTTTATGGTGTATTTTTCATTCCAGTGCCCAGAGGCTTTACTTTGTAATTCTCATCAACAATAATAAGTTTCACACCTGTGCTATGGTACTCAGAGGTGATAATGTTTAATTTTGTTCAGATGAAGTCCTTTTTTTAAAAAAAACTTTTCAAATTCATCCTAGTGTGTAGCATATTTTTTGTTAAACGTTACATGTAGAAGTAACAGTTTACTATCTGTCTTCTCTAATAATGAAATCCAGCTCTCTGGGAAATACATTCAAGCAACAGTGAGTGGGATACAACTTGAGATAGTTTCACAATCAGTGGGATCAGAGAACAATGTATTTTAGAGGCTTCAGATCCTTCTTGGAAAGGAAGAAATGCTCATTTTTCCTGAGTTTAAATTAGAGAATTATATCCACTCAGCTCCACTATCTTTTCATTATAAAGAGACTAAATGCTCTCCTATTGCCAGGTGGCACTGTTCCTTTGAAAGGTGGCTGATTTAGTCCAGACAGCAGTTTGACCCAGTGACATTTTCGTAAATTTTCCTTTAACTTGAAATTAGAAATTCAAGCATAAAGCTAAAAAAATCCTAGAAGAACTAAATCTATCTCAGTGCAAATACATATATGGGAATTCTCACTTCAAGGTGGTGATTGAAGTTAGGCTTTTTTCTCACCTGATTTTAAATAATATCACAGTTGGATACGCTTCCAGTAAGACTGCCCATAGATAATTTGCTGTAATTTCCTCAATATTACCTCCCAAACTTCTGAGCAGCAAACAATGTCTCTAAGTCAGACCTATAGAGAGAAGAAGAATCTTCTCTGCCCAACTGCCCAATAAAGTGCCAGTTGACATTGGTACTTAATTTGAAACTCAGAAGCCAATAAGGGGTAAGTAAAACATTGCTAATGAATCTTGTATTTATTTAGTTTACTAAGCAGTGTGTATAGAAAATCTTTCTCATTTGATACTTGGCTTCCATTCATTGTCACTTAAACAATATGTGGATGGCTAAAAAGGCAATACTAACTCTGGAAATAAAGAGGGACACCATAGCTTCTGAGGTGTATCAGGGAGGAAATGAGTTGTGATAAATTACTGAGAACTTTTTACTGTTCCACTTAGGGAAAATAGAGATAATGTAAGACCCTAAAATCTAAATATTCAGCACTTCAAAAATATGTTCTGTAAAAAATAATACCTGGGTTTTTTTTAAAATGTATTTTATTTTAGAATTAGAGCATCTAAGTGCATGCAGCATTGAGTTTTGTGCCCTGAAGAACAATATCTCCTTAGTTTCCTTTTGCATGTGTTACCTCTTTTTGGTCCTGTGCTGGCATGTGGCACATCAACAGCTACTACAGCTCAGATATATGGGGTTTACCTGCACACATAAATCCACGGCTCTACCCCTAAGATCTCCACCATTTGCTCCAAAAGCATATTGGGAATTAATATGTGGGGAGTGTACCTTGTCCAGTGGAGAACATAAAGAAAATTTTTTAAAATTAATTGCATTTCCAAGTTTTGTTGAATTTTTACCACAGAAATGACTGAAAGAAGTTGTCTATTATGCAGACTGCATCACCTAATACATATTTGACTCAGGTAGAATATCGTGCAAAATAAATAACTGGCAATTTTGCATACTCTGGGATTTATGTTGATTAAAGGCAGTTTCATCTTCATGAACTTCCTGAAACTGCACATTTTATGCATCTTCATGGCTTGTTTCATAAAACAACTGAGTACTACATTGTTACTGAATTAAGGATTAATATGAAATACCTGTGTGGTACTTGCTTTACATAGTCACATTCATATAACACAATTTTTAATCAATCACCTAGAGCATTAATGAAATAATAACATGAAACTAAGTATCTCTATCTTATTATGTTTAAAATTATACCTTGTGTGATACCTTTTTAATTGGATATCACACAAAATGAAAGAGATCATAAGATTATAAGCCCAAATTAGCTATAAAGCTAGGAGAGCTATAACCTCCAACCTAAACAGTGATTATGGAAGCATGATGATTCTGTGTTTTATTTGACAAATATTTTAGGGCATTATCTAAGGCTAATTAAAATCTATATTTTCTGTTATTTGAAATGAGTGTGGGTCAGGTTCAAATTATATTTGGTTTAGGCCCAATTATATTGATCATTCTGGACAGGATAAATATCTTGATGACTTGTAAATCTATTCATAGAAAAAAAAGTCAGGTATATAGTTGATTCGAAAATCTGGGTATTTTGAAAAAAAAATCTCTCTGACTTAAAAAAGCCTAGCACTGCTGTAATTCAAACAAAAAGATTACAAATCATTGAAGTCAAAATTAAAGTTTTCCTAAAATGCTGACCAAAAGAATAGATTATGTGAGATACAGATCTCTTTGGCTTATTACCAGGGGAACTGAGGATAAAAATTCCAATACCCAACTATTTTGGTTTTGTTTAAACTTCTCTATTCTCCAGATGTGCCAAAACCTTTTCTTGTTACCTGGCACAAGAGTAGCCACATTTGTGCCACATTTATTAATTCTGATTGAGGTGGGTAAATACATTTGATTTGTATAACAAAGGACAGGAAAAAAAAATCTTTATGTCATGCTTAAGTCTAGTATAAGTGCATAGTGGATTTTTATACCCTGAATGAATGGAGAATGTTTCTCTCCAGTCATGAGCCCCCTCTGCTTCACTTTATCTGATGTTGTTGCTATGATGGGACTGGTCTTTCAGTTTGTCCTCCAGTGAAGGCATCCTACTGATATTGTGAGAGGAAAGGGAGGTGGTGAAGAGGCTAGAACCTGCCTCCAGGTGCTGCCTCTCCTCCTTCACACTCCTGGAAGGAGAAAGGCTGTGCAGGCACTGCTGCATCAGCATTTTGGGAGAGTCTGAAACCAAAGAGATACCCAATAGTACAGAGCAGAACCAGATAGGGCTGTTAAATGAGTAGGTTAAGCAGGTATTGTGGCTAACTTGTTAGTAAAGGTGTTTGATGTTTCTGGTAACAGCTGATATCACCATTATAGAACCATTTTGTTCATTACACATATAATTCACATTCTTATCAGTCAATGCCCTGAATAACCAACTACTATTAAAGGTCTAATTCTTACTTTCTAATGTGGCCATGTTCAAGAGCTCAGTTTCAAAAATAAGCATTTGTTAGCTTCACCTGATTTTAGGAACCAGTTTTTCCTTTAAGAATTTCATCATTGTTAAAAAGAAAAGTAGCGTGGGTATATCTCATGCAGAGTCACTCAAAAACGTCACTAAAATACCACAAAATATCTGGCATGCTTTTTAAAAACCCTGTGTAGAGGTTTCCAATGCAATACGCTCAGAGTTTTAATAAGAATCCCTTTGAGTGACCTCCAACTCAGACTTCAGCAGCAAGCTTACCTTTATCTGACTCTGTCACAGAAGAGGTTGATCTCTGCAAGAAGCTGGAAATAGTACTGAATCTTGCCTTGGTGAAGTTAAAGTAAAGAAATTAACATTCTAAATTTAAGGTCCTCTCTACAAACTTCTTCCCTTGCTTTTGCCCTAATACCAGAAGTTATAAATAGGTCAAGTTTCAGATTACTGCTTAAAGGTTAGGTTAAAAATCATAGTTTAAACATTCTGAAAAAAAAACCAAAAACCCCACCTTCCAGAAATCTCTGCCAGACATGAAATTCAGAGTGTTATTAGCTAGTAGCAATACATAAACATGAGGAATACCCTTTGATGAGCAGCACAGATTTTTCTGTCAATATTTGCTGAAACTACTGAGGAAGTTCACAAAAGTGTTACATGTAGAATTTTTGAATTGACCAATATTGAAACTTTGCTACAAAGACAATAATATAGAAAACCAATCGTAGAGGAATCCATATCTGAGAGCAAGGAATATTTTTTCAGTAAATAGCCATTTAATATTTTTCAACCCATACTAAGTACACAAACTCTAAGGAATACATAAGGTTGTAGTTGTGAAGCTACAGGTTTTAATAAGTCAGTAAGGAACTATTGAGGTAAAGTTAGTGTGCTGTTCACATCTACAGCCTAGGTCTCTGAATAATGCTGTCATAACCAAAATTTATTGGGACACTAATTTTTTTTTGATGGAGTGAAGATATAATGCCATTATAACTGTGCAACATGTTACCTCTAATCCTAATTTTGGACACACATAGATAACTGACCATTTCTGTTATGAATTAGGACAAAAGGAGTAAAAGGAAGAATTAGTTTCAGTGCACAATGTAATGATGTAGTTGGAACTGCAGTACAACTACCCTCTTTCCTCAACCTATACGTGTATTGACAATCCATAAGCATATGTAGAATATTACTTTTTTTTTAGAGGAAAACAAGAATGTAAATTTGACATTCATCTATTGAGATGATCATCCTCTGAAAGGATTCCTGTTCTTTAAGAGAAATCTGCTTCCTCTGGAAAGATCTTTGGAAAACTTCATGTACTTTACATGTGTTATATTTCCTTGAAAATTATATTCCACATGTAGAGCTTTTCACATAGTTAGCATACCTTATGTTAGCTTGCATATTCTTTTAAAAAACATATTGTGCAGAAATGTCCCTCTCAGCATGGGACTTCTGGAAGCTGAAAGTTTTTATGCGCAACTACTAACAAATTATGACATTAGCAGTTGTTTTAAAACATCTCTCTCTTGTGAGGTTTGAGAGAAGTTAATTAGCACAAAGAGACTAGAAAAGTGCTGCTGTGTTTTAGTAGCTGATAGCACTCCAGTGCGATATGTGCATGAAGATTTGGTACTAGAGTTTCTCCCTAAAAAATTTCTAAGGGATCTATGTATTTTAGGAGAAAGCCAATTAAATTCAGAGAATGGCTTTATTCATCTCGCACAATGTAGAGGGTTTGTTTGCTGCATCAATAGATTTTTACAGCCAACAAGCACTTCTAAGCTTGCAGGATTTCTAAAATGTCTGTGTCGAGGTTACAGAGCCTGTAATTCCTTTGATCTTGTATTGGTCTTGAGTCCTTGAAAGCAACAAGAGCAAGGAGCAGACTTAACAGTGTGTGAGGTTTATAAGCACTTTTACCAATATTTGCAGTCGCTGTAAGCTTCATTGGCAGGGCTTAGGGACTTTGTAAATGTGGTAAGCCTGGGTTTCACAAGGAACACAGGATGTTAAATAGACATTATGATACCCTTGTACTCAAAAGCTGGAGAGATAATGGCAAATTTAAAATAGGTCCTGTATGAAACCACATTATAGAGTAATCTGTAAAATCAGTTTGACATACTGAATGAAAGCTCTTAGTTACTGGTGAACATAAAATTAATGTATTTTAAGTCCTGTAACTGATAAATGACTTGATGGATTAGCTACCAATTTCCTTTTAAATATTCCATCTACTTAATAGCTGCATGTGGAATTTCAGGTTGAGATGAACCTTTTCTCTGTCCCAAAATATTAGATAGTTCACAAAAGAGAAAAATTGCATTTGAAATAGAATTACAATCATAATATTTTACCATGGATACTTCAGGAAGAGAGATCAGGAATGTGGGTTAGCTAGCCATAACTTAAGTGAATCAAGTTACCTTCTGAATGATCATTTCTGGTCATAATTGTCTCATGCATGTCTCCTCCTTCGTACAATTTTATGAAGGGGTACACTTAATCGTGTTTCTCCCCAAACGGGGTTTGGTCTCAGAATCCATTTGTGATTCAACACTTAACTGAGAATTTAAAAGCTGAGGAAAATGGATGGGGGATGTACTATATCACACATAAGATAGAACTTTCTCCCACTCATTTCCTGTAAAAATCAAAATAAAACTTAATGAGAATATAACTTATATTAAGTCCATGTTGGACACTTGTTATTGCATTTTTTTCTTAAGGAGTGATTTCTAAATTTGTAGCTCTCATTTTCGCATGTCAAAAATGTGTCAATTCAGGAAATGAACACTGTCTTTAACAAATGCTTTTCTTTAGTCTTGTGTCTAAATTCTTTTTATGAAGAAGTCTGTTGAAGACCTTTACTGGGCATCTGCCAAGTTGCTACAAAATTAATTTTTAATCTAACCTCTAAATGGGTCTCTGTGCTGTTGGATGGAAAGCCTCAGTGTTCCAGACAACCTGCCAGTGAGATAAAAAAGACCTTTCTGGGCATCAAAATAGGGTGAATGTGGCCAAGCTTTGGCTCCCAAGTAGTGTTTTTCCCTGGTCTCGGCATACATCATGGAAGCTATTGTACAGAACAGAACAAAACAAATGGGAATTGACATGGAGAACTTGAGTAGGAGCTGGATGCAGACTGTTATCATTAAAAAAATACATCTTTTTTTCTAGCCAGTTAGATGTTTTACTATATCAGTCAACAAAGAGATGTTTTTTTCTCAAGAAATATTTATGCCACAGACTATTACCACAACATGTATATATTATATATCCTGTTATATCCTTATATATATATATCCTGTTACTCATTACAAGTTTATCATGCATACTTGTCTTTGAAGTGGGACTAGTATGATATTTCTTCTGACATCACCCTAATTTAAGAAACATTGCTCATGCACTGTCCATCAAACAAAGGCAGAGATGGCAAGCTACTGAATGAGATGGTTTTAATTGGTGTAAGTCAAAAGCTGAAACTGTTTGGGAATATGAAACTCGGTAACAGCTGATATTACTGGTTCATAAGCAGGACCTTATACTCTAAGCTGAATCAGAATGGAAATGATGAACAGTTGTGAAAATGCCTCTTCACATTGTCGTGGCTATAAATTGTCACAGTATGTTGAATAAGTGTGTTTGAGATTTTTGGTTCTTTTGTGTACAATATTCCATTAAATATTTTGCAGGTACCTCTGTGGTTCAAGTGACAGCCACAGATGCAGATGATCCTACTTATGGCAACAGTGCTCGAGTGGTTTACAGCATATTGCAAGGACAGCCTTACTTCTCTGTAGAGCCAAAAACAGGTAAATTTCCATCAATAATCTGCATGAATACTGAGAAAAAAAGAAAATTTGAATCAGAACAGAAACCCAACAGTGTGACCAGAAGATCATATTGTTCACCATTTAAATTAGTGTAAACAAGTGCTGTTATTATCTTTATATTGTAGGAGGTCCATCCTCAGCAGGGTACATATAGCACTTATTATTCCCCCATGAGTACAGTTTATCATAGTTTTTCTCTCTGTTTCTTTCTCCATGTATATGTATGAACAAAAGTAGCTTGCAATAGTGATTGGAGGCAGTTCTTGAACAATAATATGGTGCTTTCTGTTAAATAAAAATCTTTAAAAATTCTGACTAAAATATTTGCATACATATTCTCTTTGATGTGATACTCAGATTTCTGATAATTATCTTTTGAATGATTGGTTAACATTGCCTGGCAATTTAACTATAGTAGAAGGATGAACATGCCAGAAAAGGCAATGTAGAAACAATAGCATTATGAAATAGTATGTTAATGTTATTTTAATGTATTTACTAAAATAAAATAATATCAGACAGTTTGTTTATGAAAGAAATATTTCAACCTAGAAATTATTGATGACATGTCCTGCATTCAAGAGGGAAGAAAGAAATAAAACTCCAAATAAACATTCAACAAATATCAGATGAAGTGAGATGTGTCCCAATGTGCCTCTCCTTTCTTTAGTTTGTTTATGTTTCCCTTGTTGCTGACACTAAGAGCTGTGGGAGGAAACAGCAGCATTTCTGGAAATCAGAATTTGCAGCTGTACTGTGTACAGAACATGGAATACTTGTGAAGTTATCACACTTCAAGGAGGCATATTTATTTAATGATCTATATCAACAAAACTGAAAGGATAAAATAGGGAATTTTCTTCTGGTTTTAATTTCAAATAAATTAATTACAAATTACATGCAGATCATCATTGGATATAACAAAAATTATTACAGATATTGCAGTATTTCCATTAATTATTCAAAAATTTCCTAATTACACTTAAAATTATTAAAGCAAATACATGGTAAAATAAATTTCATATATATGTGGATTGTGAAATGATATCAATATTAGTAAGAGTTGATTCTTTAAAATTAATCTTGTCCTTGGAATTTTAGATAATATTTTAGAATATTCCATTCTTACTAGCTCTAAAAGAGTGGGAAATGAAACATAGAAGGTGGTATCTTCCAGGAAAGGAAGCGTTACATAAGACATTATGAAGTCTCCAGTTCTGAGAGAAGATATTCAGACAAAAACAGTCATGGATAACATTACCCAAAGGATCTAGTACTAAATAAAAAAACTGATGGGTTTTGGTGAATACTTAATATAGTGTTGTACTGTATCAATTTTGCTCCTAGTCAAAAAAGTATGATAATAGTGTTGAAATTTATTTTTTATTCCCTTGCTTCAGTCATTGACTTGCTGCTTCCTTTTAATTGCAAACTCAACTTTTGTGGTAAAGTATTTGCCTGTGCAACTTTTGACATATCTTCTCCTACTGTAGGTGTCATCAAGACTGCTCTTCCAAATATGGATAGAGAAGCCAAGGACCAATACCTACTAGTTATTCAAGCAAAGGACATGGTTGGCCAGAATGGTGGATTATCAGGGACTACATCTGTAACTGTCACCCTGACTGATGTTAATGACAACCCACCCCGCTTTCCACGACGTAAGTTGCTTTGTAGGAAGACAGCTTATACAATTACTTATAAACATTGCTATTTTCTTTATATATACTAATCTAAAACAAAGAGGTTGTCAGCTTCTGTGTTAAATACTTAGAGAATTACAGCATTGGAATGATCTTTTAACTTTACCTAGTCTGTTTCAAATCAGTTGAAATGAAGTGATGAACAGCAGGCACATTTAGTAATGTGTGGTACTTCAAGTAGAGCTAATCATAAGAAGAACCTTGCCAAAAAGGGCAAATCTATTTTAAACTCAATATATTCTGTTAGTCTTAGTAAATATTCCAATGTGTGATTTAAAGGAAGGTGGAATTTAAGAGGGCTAGATTTGTTTTAGCATACAGACCCTGAAGACTCTGAATTACTTAGATTTTTATGTTTCACAGGATCTTATCAATATAATGTCCCAGAGTCTTTGCCAGTGGCTTCTGTGGTGGCCAGAATAAAAGCTGCAGATGCTGATGTGGGACCTAATGCTGAAATGGAGTACAAGATTGTTGATGGTGATGGTTTGGGAGTATTCAAAATTTCTGTTGACAAAGACACCCAGGAGGGGATCATAACAATTCAGAAGGTAAGTTTGATTTTTCTCACTGTGAATGCAGGTAGTAAGAGTATTAGCTTCTGTTTCTAAGAGCCTTAACTCCTGTGTTCACTGCCGTATTTCATCTTGACTTCAGTGTGTGTGTACGATTTTAAACTGTTTAGTGACTTAAACTGAAAATTCTTGTGGGTTCTCGTTTTGGCAACACCTGTATTTTTTTATTGAGGTTCTTTTATAGTTCTTGAACATACAAATCTGAATGAGAATCTAAGCTTTATTTTATTCCAAATTGTCCTCTCTGTATTAAAGAGAAAATGTAAAAATACATCTTACAACAAAAAGATACACACCCAATACAAAATGCAACCCAAATACATTTTTAAAAATCTAAAAATCTAGTTGTCTTTTTTGATGCTGTTTTATCAAGAGGGCACATATTACTAATATGAAAATTATGTATTGGTAGGCATACAACATACTATAATATAATTTAAAATATTTTAAAAATTAAAATAAAGAGGTTTTTATTTTTGTTTTTCAAAATGTATAGCGCAAAAAACTAATGCATAAAAACCACAAAAACTCAAAACTCTTACCTTGCTTTAATATATATTACAGAGCATAAATTTACAAAATAAAAGTGTGCTGAAATATTTTGCATTTAAATTTAAATTTTAAGTACAGGAAAAAACCTCAAATCTGTAGGTAGAAGAATCTTCGGCTAATGTTCAACACCCTCAAAAGATCAGGCTCTAATATGCGTAATGTAATTTCAAAGCAAGAGCATTCTTTTTAGGCTTCTTGCAAATTGTGCTAATTTCTGCTTAGCACCTCTGCAACACAAGTGATGAAAAGTTTGTCATCTCTTTGTTCAACAGCCAAATTCAATGTGGCTCCTTTAGTTTGCTTGTTTAAGATTTTTAAGCAAAGATCTGGAAGAAATACGTTTATCCTAGAGGGAGGACATTTATCAGTGCCACAGTGAGCAACACTGAATCAGTCGGGGGCTTCAGAATTCTAATTTAAGAACTGATGAGTTTGTTTTATTTTTAAATATGCTCTTGTAGTCATGGTGTTTGTTCCAGGAATATCCTGATTCCAGAGTTTCACAGTGTGTCAAATAATTGTCATTTGTTATTTCTATATTCATGTTAGTTAGGGAGGTGAATTGTACTTTTCAGAAGAGAACATTTATCCTGAGAATTGCTCCATGAAATAGATATTGCATGACATTACATAGCTTAGCAAGTGGGAGTATTTCATCATTTTAACAGTTTTTAAACATAGATGCTGATATATTTTAAGACAAGTATTCAGACTTCTACCTCTGAAGTGTTAGAACCTTCTACTTATTTTCCTGTTGGTATCTAGTTACGTTTCTCTGACCTTCCTAAACATGAGCAGTCTTGCTGAGGGACACCTCCTAAATCACTGGATACCCTTAGCTTTCCATTTGGACACCAGGGAAGTTAGTGCCCCATTGCAGGCTGAAAGATCCTCTAGCTGAAAGAACAGGCTAGGAGGGAAGCTCAACCTCAGTGGCTAACAGGCAACTCCAACTTCTCTGGAGTATATGTACTCCTTCCCTGGAGTACATATACATTGAAGACTACTAATGACCCTTTAACAAGGGTCTTCAACTGCCAAACTTTACCTGCCAGATTGCTGTGAAGTTGGGTGACATTATGCCTGCAGGCTAATATCTATTGTTAATAAGGAATCAGGGAACAAATTAAGTTTGTAGCCTGAAATCTGCCTTAACATTTTATGGTCTGAGTACAATTAGCTTTCTCCTCTTCATGCCCCGGAAAGTAGCTGAGGCACTGAGAAACAGTTCAGCCTTCAAATGCATGCACATCACTTTAAACTTGTGTGTATTTATATGCTCAGATGACATGTCTGTGTACACATCAAGCAGTGAAATGCCAAGGCAAAGAATCCTGAAAAGGCACGCTTTGGTTCTAAATGCAAATGAATACTCTAGCTTTGCATACTTTTGCTGCAATCGTACACAAAAATCAGCAGATCAGGCTTGAAAATCACTCCTCTTAGCAGCTGAAGCCATAGCTCCATTCATTTCTGTGCGTCAAATTGTGGAGAAAGTTTGACACCTGGTTATTGGAGTTCCACACAAACTGAGGATTTTGCATTCTGTTTTTAGGAGGATATTCACTTAGAGACAATTTAAAAAGATGACTTCTTTACTAAAAACTAAAACTTCTTTTTAACACATAAGGAGGATGCATTAAGAAAAAAGAAGTGAGATATAAGAATTCAGTGAGTAAACTAGGATTTTGGTATCTTCTAAACAGATGAATTATGAAAAAAGATGCCCATGGTTAAATAAAAATTGCACAAAAAATATTTATATATATACAGACTCAGGAAGACAATTTTTTTTGAAATGAGAATCAGCATATTAAAAAATAGAAAAATGTTACATGGCTACTTATTTCCCAATATTACTTGTCTATAATGGACTTCACTTACACATATATTGACTTGGTAGGGGACAAAACTGGTGAATGAGACTGTAGTGTATTAAGATTTGGTCTGGTTTTTTTCCATGCACGGTTGAACATGTTTCTGTCAAATGACACAGAGACTTCAAAACATCAAGCCAGCAAAAAAAAGAAAAAAACCAACACAACAAGGTTTTAACAGTGATGTTCATCGAAATACAGGATGCCTTCTGTATGTCTCTTCTTCAAAGCTAAATCTAAGTAACTATTTGGCTCGATGAGGGATTTTTTCTCTAAAGGGGGTGAGAACAATGCTATTTTTCAAACAGTGGTAGGAGTTCTGCTCATAGTTTTTATAGCCATGGCAGGACTGGGGGTTACATGCTGGTGACCACACTAGCATTGTTGCTGCCTAGTGGCTGATGTAGATATATACTAGCTACTACCCCAAACCTCAGTTCAAGGTAATATTTTGATTGCCTCACTTATTTTAACTCCCTTAACCATGATGGAGCAAGACAAGGAGGTATATTTTCTGTGTGTTTTCATTTGGTCTTTATATCTCAAAAGAATACCTTATGCAGCACAACTAAGGATCATGCCATCTGTAGCACTGTACAATATTTGCCACTATATGTCTTTTTGGGACATCTTATTTTCTTTTGCCCTGATCAGGATGTTTGGATCAGAATTAAATAGATGTGATGGGAAGTTCATGTATTCCAGTAAGTTGCTTCAATTCATTCTAGAGCAAAAAAAAAAGACTTTCAAAATATTTTTTGTGACAAAGACTAACTTTTGTTCATTAATTTATGGCTTAAATTATAGCACAAGATCATGTCTGGGTAGAATCAATTTTTCTTAATTCCATGAATTTTCTCTTATGACAGAAGCCAGTAAGGACAATGCTGAACCATATACTGGGTTTTGACACAAATAAAAAAAACCAGCCTACCTTCTTCTGCAATACATTATCTGAATTCATTGACCAAACCGTTTAGCCAGCATCTATCTATTGTCTAAGTTCCTTTTAGGATGCTATTCTGTTTTCAGCCCACAGAGGATATGAAAAACTCCACAAGACAAACTTTTTAGTCCAGAAGCTATTATAAATAGCAAGTGAATGGGATGGATAAGCAGAGTTTAGAGTTGTCAGCTAATAGGGAGGGTGGAAAAATGGTGGGAAAATTAGTGTATCCTGCTATGTTCATATAATTTGTTGCCTAGTGAGTTCAAGTCACTATGAAAATCATCCCGTTTTTTCTTTCCACACTTTCTATTTTATAAAATGATAATAATTAATAAAGGCATAGCTTTGACTTGTCAAATGAAACAAAATATAACTTTTTCTTTATTTTACCCTGCCAAGAACACTCTGGAGATATCACCTTCTCAAATAATTCTAGAGTTCTGATGTTCCAAATAGTGGGAGAGTTTGGCTGTTCTCCACCCTGTAAGCACATCCTTGGTAGTGTATTCCAAGTTAAATTAGATGTCTAAGTTACTTTTAAACAGGATTCAGGAAAACATCCATGCTAGGTGATCCTTTCAGAAATAAAAATGTCTTACACAGTTTGTGAGAAGATTTGAGCATTTATATTTCTTAGAAGTATTTCAAAATGTAATCCTGGTTCACACTGTGACAGTAGAAAAAGATCAATTACTTCCTGTTGCTACATATCTAATTTACATTCTACTATGAATTCTCTTTTAGAAAGGACCCAGATCATTTGCATAGCTATGTTGCATGGTGTATATAAATGGAATATATTGGAGTTTTTAAAATGCCTTGAATTTGTCTCTACAATACCAACTTTAGAACTGAAGAGAGGTTAAAAAAACTGCAGAGTGTATTTTTAATATTTATATTATATATGACTTTTGGGAAGATTATGATGTCTGATTCAAGACATTTTGAAGTCTATAGGCATATTTTAGTGGGCTTCAGTGAAGTAAAAGAGGCCTGAAGATTCTTCATAGAGACGTGTCATGTCTCACTGTAGTGAGTGACAAACTTTAAGATTTCCTATGGTTCTAGTCCACTTTGCCATCATTTCCCCCTGCAGTAAACAATCCTACCAGCAATGTAACCAACCAGATTGAATGTTAGAGGGAAAAATATTGTTCCAAAGTACTTCCTGATTGGAATTAATTGCTAAGAGCTTGTTCTAAAAGCCAAGTTCATTCTCCAAGTAATGCTAGCAGTTACAAAAATGGGGAGTTGATGTGTAAATTTGGTAGTGAAAAGCTAATTTCTGTTACTACTAGCATTAACTTTCTTACAGCTAAAAATTTTTCTTTCTATTCTATATCGCAGTTTACAATGTAAGAACTTGAGGCTTCAATGGTACCTTTGAGAGATAATGTGCATTTATCTGATGTCCTGTAGTTTTCAATATAAAACCTCAACTGGTCTTAAAAAAAGGATTTTCACTTGTGAAAAGTACATTATTACAAAATTACCACTAAATAAAAACTATTACAAAAATGTTCTTCTTGAGAATGATAACTTCATGTCCAGCAGGCTTGTTTTTTAGTTTCCTAACCCTTAAAAGGAAAAAGGACAAAAAAAATAAAGACCCCAAAGACCTCAAAAAACCCTGAAGAGAGAAAGATGAATGGATCCTACACAGGATTTAATCAGATGACACTAATGCACAGATATTAATGAAGCTGTCAAGCACTACTCACTGCACTGAAGGGCTGAGATATCCATTGTACATTTAACCTTCAGCACTGATGTAGTGATATGTAGTCTGTTCTCTTGCTGTTACATTATTGGAATCCTTTACTGGAATCTTGTGCTTTTGTTATAGCAGAAAATAATGAAGGCATGATCTGAAGGTGAGCTAAATAGTGCCTTCTGTATAAGACATCAGTGATAATTAGTGTCTGTAACATGTAATGTCTTCATTATCTTATCTACAAATTTTTCGAAGATTTACAGCAGGTCATTAACTCCAGCATACTAGTAGTTTCTTAAAGATCTTGTTTATTTTCCCACATTACATTCTTCCTCAAAACTTGGTGCCTTTGTATTCACCATAGTAACTGAGGATATGTATCCTACAGGAGCAGGCTGAGGATGACTGTAACTTTTGTCTGAAGAATGAAAATAAAACAGCATTACTGCCCCTGTATAACATAATAGTATCTGATTTCATAAAACTCCTTTGACTATCCATACTTCCCTCTTGCAAACACCAGCTGTTCCCCACTGTGTATGCACATATGTTAGAAATTTTTTATTATTTATTTTTGTTAAAAAGGACCCTTATACTTTCTGAAAGCTATAAGCAGCGGTGGATGCTAGAAAATGTCTGAGGGAATTCTAGGGCAGGATTTACATTGCTGAAAGCAGTTGTTTACTTCTTGCAGTTATTGAGCTACCTTACCAGTGAAAAACAGGCATTCATAGGCAGAACAACTTATTTCTTCCATAGAAAAAAATTGCTACGCTTGCAGTAAAAACCATATGGTGGTTTTCTCAGATATACATGGCTAAGTTAGAGAGGTGAAAACTGCTCATAGTAAGCAAGCCTGTTTAGCATCTACAGTCATCCATTTTCAACAGATATCACTGATTAATGAGAATGAATTTGCCTTCCCTTCTCCGCTGCTTGTTCTGTTTTGTTTTTAAGTCAACATATCTTATCCTTTTATCTTTGACATTACCCAGGTTTTAATTTCTTTAGTTAATGGGATACTCTTATTGGAAAATGAGAAAAGATACTTCTGTACCTGGTTGTCTTCTTAACTTTGCTACTCATCTGGTTAATTGTTGTCATCACATAGTTATTTTCTGAGATATTTTTCATCATACCTGGAAACAGGACATACCATACTGCATTTGCATTATGTCTGTGAGATCTGTTTCATAGCACATGTATTGTACTTAGAATATAAAACCAAAATTAAAAGAGAAAACAGTTAAGTGTGCCTTTGCAATCAACAGTACCCAATGGTGTCCTGTATAATGACCACTATCCATATAACTTTCCTCTTTGTATTTGGAGAGCTACAGGTACTACAACTCTTACTCACTGTGAGAAGTGCTTGCAGAACATAAGAATCACATGTATTCCCATTTGGAGAAATCTTTTGCTTTCACACAGAATTTATAAAAGCTCATTGCTTTTCTGAGTGTTATGTGCTGCAATTCATTTTTCATTTTAAATCTAAACTGTTTACAGAAGTATTGTAATGTCAGTGTAATGGCTGTATTTAAGATGCTCATTTGAGATTTATCCCACTGTAAATCGATGAAGAATGTAGACCCTTGCATTTGTAGGTCAACAGATGTATTTTTCACCTCTGCTGCTCCTCTAAATGAGTACAGGAATGTTTTTCAGATGATATCAGATTATTTCCCTATGATGTATTCAGAATGAGAACTGAAAATAAAACTTCAATCTGTTTTATACACTTCAAGTTCTGTTTTGAAATTATATTTGAAAAACTATACTGCAGCTCTATAAATTTTTGGGTCTTTTAATGCTGTTCTTAGGGATTCAACTTGGAAATAGCTGACAAACTGAGACAATAGATACTGTGTAAATTATGTCAGTGTTAACATTATGCTTTCTTTTAATAATTGCCTATAAGATTAAGTTTTTGCTTCTGAAATAGTTTTATTTGCTGGAGGATTTTCCTCCAGATCATAGATATCCCTTTATGTATGGGAGGTAATTTTTAATTCTAATGCAGTATTTAATGGAAGAAACTATTCTTTCATCAAAGAAAAATAAAGCAGAATAAAGGCTGAAAAAAATAATGTACACTGTTTTTAAGAAAAACAAAGCAATCTCTAGGTTGCACATCAGCATGAAATATTGTCATATAAACAATGTAATTTTGTAAATTGCCAGTTTTTCTACACAAATTTGTACAGATCTTGGAGTAATAATATACTAGTCAATCCCAATGTTATGAAAAGAAACCCACCCCATATTTCTGAGTGAAGTGTTTCCACTGGTGAATATTACATTTTACATATTTTTTATGTCTGAGTAGTATAAAAATTAAATAAGACAATAGTAAGTATTAATTAATAATGATGAAGTAAGGGGGAGAATTTTATCTTCACAGATATCACAGGAATTTTTTCTCATTTAATTCATTCACTAGCAAAACACTGGCAATACTGTTCTGAGAAATCTAAAAAATGAACAGCCAGCTGGTTGAAAACAAATCTAAAAGATCATTTTATACCTTGTGGTAGTTGTGAGTGAAACAGTTTTGTGACAATACCCCTGGATAACAAAATTTCCAAATTACTTTATCTATGTAGGAGCTGGATTTTGAAGCAAAGACAAGCTATACCCTGAGGATAGAAGCAGCTAATATGCATGTTGACCCTCGCTTCCTGAGTCTGGGCCCCTTCAGTGACATGACAACAGTGAAGATAATTGTAGAAGATGTTGATGAACCTCCTGTGTTTACTTCACGTTTGTACTCCATGGTGGTGTCTGAAGCAGCAAAGGTTGGCACTATCATTGGAACTGTGGCGGCCCATGATCCAGATGCCTCAAATAGTCCTGTCAGGTAATTACAAGGTGTTTTGGTTTTTATTTATTTTGCTTTGACATTGCATTTTTTTGTTTTGTTGTAGGAGGGTCTTTGGTTATATCAAAGCCAACTGGTTAGTTTTTTCCCTTGCAGAGGGAGATTGAAATGTTTTAAGAGCTTGCACATTTTGACTTCTGTAACCTGAACTTGCTGAAGAAATAAAAATCTCTTTAAAACAAAGATTAGGGAAGATACAATATCAGGATTACAAAGAAAAAGATCTCAACATATTACCTATATCTATTTCTCTCAAAGTTTAGGAAGACTATTATCTATAGCAAGTTAGGTTCTCTTAAATTAAACTAGACAAAATATATATATATATGAAATACACATATATGTGTGTGTCTGTATGTGTTTGCATAATGATTCTGAGTACAGAATCATAATAGCAAATAGACTCTTACATGGTAAATAAAAGCAAAGATTACACAGAAAAATATGTAAGAAAAGACTATCAATGTGAGAGCAATGGGTAGAATAAGACTTTTCTTGTCCTGGTCAGGATGGCTAAAGGCAACAGTCTTTTGGCTTTTGTAGCTACTATCACAGACAATTATCTTTCATTTGAATGGAAAGAGTTATGAACTCTAAATCTGAAAAGATCCTTATCATTTGCCTTCAGAGTCTAAAGTCTTCCACATTCTAAAGCTCAGGATCATAAAAAAACTATAAGAAAATACTGTGTATCCACCTTTGTTTGCCAGTATCTAAGGTTAGAGCTCAAGGAAAAGACTCATCACTTAAGTTAAACAAGTAATGACTTTTTTATTACTTTTCTTATGCAGAGCAGTGACATTATTTGGCAAGGGATCTAGAGGGCAATACTTCTGACTCAACAATTTTGTGAACTTAAACATCTGTATAAAAAAAGAACATACACAAATGTTTGCACTAGACTTCTTTTGTAATTATTGTTCATTTAGAGGACATGTAGAAAAGAACTTCACAGGTACAGACCTCATTTGAGTGTCATCTTTTCTTGTGGTGTTAAGTTTTTACTTACATACACTGAAGATGAAATTGGGAATCTAGTGAAAGTCTGTAATTTCTACAGCAGCAATCAAGCTGTAAAAAAAAAATAAATCATATGTTTCACTCCTGGAGGTGACATGTTCTCTCTCACTCTTTCATTATTTGAAACGTATTCAAAAAATCTGATTCTTATGCTGTATATATGAGTCCTTGTTGGAAGGTTGGCAGAAATTTACTTGTGAAATTTGTCTTTCTTTGCTGTGTTTTTGGCACTGATGTTAGCATCTGGTGTACAGTGTCTTGTTTAGTGAATCATGTAGAGTAGGATTAAATTCAGTTCATAAATGCAACTCATGTTCAAAATGCTTTTGACTCCATGTAAACATAAGGGTGAGTTTGTTTGCCTCGATCTGATCAATTTTTACAATTCTAGCACAAAAAATTACTTATATTACCAGCTTAATCAACATCTTGAAGATTTCTTATGCTTCAAAGCTTTTGTAATTTAAGAGGGAGGAAAAAGAGTGAGTGTTAATCTATATGCTTGTGAACCGCTATGAACATTGTTGCAGCTACTGACAGATCATACAATTTAAAACTGTCCTTCATTTATGACAATGTACATCAGACTCAGATTCACCTAAGATTGGAATGTGCTAAGGAAGATTAATGCATAACAGTTCTCATGATCTATTTAATAAGATAAATTATTATAGAATCATAGA
>VZTY01004265.1:4324-17303 GCA_013400935.1 Turnix velox
ACTCCTAACACAGGAGGATAATACAATTTTGAAAGCCTTTCCCATTTAACAATTAATTTCCACTGTTAAATGAGCAGCTCACAAGGAAAATAAATTTTCCAAGATTTTTACTATGCTTGCTTGATGTGCAAGTCAGGTTGGCAGCCTAGCAGAGGTGCCATCTCACCACTTGAGAAAGAAGATGGCAGGGGCAGGAGAGGGGTAAATGGGAAGGAAGAACAGTGGTTGAAGCGCTTGGACCCTGAAGAAAATACCTGCTACTATTGATTTCTGGTGTCCTGTAACTCCTGAACATAGAACTTGATCCCTTGCCCTAGAAGTTTGACTGTGGGTGTTTGCTCTGTAGCTAACTCTGCAGACCTTGGCTCAACCAGCACAAAGGTGTACTCGGTACATACCAAGGTTGGTTGGTGTTTCCACTCCTGCCTTTTTCTCTCCAAGAACTGCACGACAATGGAGATAAACCATACATAAATCTTTGAAATATAATTAATCCCTGTAATACATCTGTTTACTCTGCAGAGTATTTTAAACTTGCAGACTAATCCACATGGAGGCAGCTGTTAAGACCAATGAAAACCAGCTCCATAGGGCACAGACTGAGCTGCTGCAACCAAGAGTGAGAAGTGCGTTTTGTTAAAGCATCCCCTCCCTTCATTGGAAGGAAAACACCCATGGGCAAAGGCTACAGCTTTGGGACAGGGAAGGGGAAGTGTAAGGAATACACTGAGAGTAACTTCCTAGGACCTGCAATTCAGGGGACCACTCCATAACAGAGATGAGGCACTGAAATTCTTGGAAGAGAAAAAGCAAACCGGGACAGCAACTCACAATAACTAATTTTTTTTTTATTACATTACAATAAATAGGAGCAGTACAGTTTGACAAAAAAAATTGACAAATTCCAGATCACCTCACAGAACATACTCCTAAAAACATTAAAAATTTTAAAAGAACACAGTGGTGTTTTTTTATCTTTTTTTTGTTTTTTTTTAACTTAATGTCTGGTATGACCAACATTCCTAGGGTCACGCAACCAAATGATGGAAAAACTGGATCACACTGCATATGTTCCACATCAAACAAAGCACAATGTACAAAATGTGCATGTTTCAATTTAAACTATACAAAAATAGTTAAAATACATTCCAGATAAACATATTACATTAAGAAGTCGTTCTAGTAAGAAGTTGGCACTCAAGAGGAAAAAGCAGAAGTATTTTCAACATGAAAACACAAGACAGTGGAATAAAGAAATGTTAGGAAAGATTTACCATCTATGTAGCTTTATGTAAACTTGAGACAAAAATGATCTCTTTACAGTTTGATGGTCTTTGAAGGTAATAATTGTATTGCTTTGTAGTATAGACAAGAGCAGAAGAAAGTGTGTCAGATCTACCCATTACAGAGATTCTGTTACTGTAACAAAGATCTATACACTGAAACTTTATCAGGTAACAGAAATTTTAGGGCAATGAGACAGCTCTACACCATTATGCTGTAGTTTTGAGAAAGCAGATGATAGAGCTCTTAACCAGAGTTACATAAAGCTACTGTTAAGAAGGTGCTACTCCCTGACACATGAGAATTTAATGTATTAACCTGGTAAGTGATTCATGTGTTCATTTAGCAGTTGCTATCAGAACAGACAGCATCCAGGTATGTTCTTTGAAATCATTTCAAATAGGGAAAGGCAGAGTAACTATGAGATCAACTTGTGCAAGCTGCAATCCAACATGCTTCACCAAATCTCAACAGATATTAAAGACAAAACTGCACAACAATGGCAAGTACTTATATTTTTTCTTTCAAAAAAAACAAACAAAAAAGTTAATAAGGGCTAATCTAAATAGATTTGGTACTAATTTCATTGGATTGGTAGCTACAGATCACATTTGCTGAAGAAAAAAAAAATCCTTAAGTATTTTATACCTATAGCTTTATATTAGAGCAATAAAACCCCACATTTGATGATTACAACATTTCAGCTACAATTTTCCTAACCATTTATAACAGAAGAATTTTAGACCAGCCCTAATCTTACATGCAGTGTGACTCAGTGACTGAAAACCTTAAAAGTGATCTTATTTCCATTTCCTCAAGGTATACTATCCACTTTTGCGCAAAAGGTTTTAATATTGGAAGCTGAAAAATATTTTGCAACATTACAAACCCGTTCTTACTCCTTATTGGTCCTTAGGTTTCCCTGTTGCTGTTTTTCAGAATATTTCATAATGTAAAGTATATTTAGCATTCAAGCTGAAAAGGAGGGAGGGAAGTGGGCCTTGTTGGAGGGTGAGGAATGGGGATTGCAGGCATTATTTCTCTCAGTCACACAGCAATTCAGACAGCATAAACCCCCTGCCAGCTCTTCAGCTCTCCACCTACAAGAGTCACCATTAGGTCTGGGTCTCTTGTTTTCCTCCCCTGGCAGAAGCAAAAGATGACTTTTCCATGCAGTTGCACCTTTGACATAACTCACATGGTCTGAGTTGCAGAGACATATGAAAACTGTAATGTGTAAACAGATTTCCACATATTTATTCGGGTATACCTTAGGTTAGAACTATGCTGCTGTTCCCAGTTCCAAACTTTCCAGTGCCCTGAACTATCCTACTTCAATGTCTTGTGTTTTACTTTTTGGGGTACACCAGAGTCCCATTTCAAATTTTACTCAGCAGCTGAGTTAGGTACTACGAAGTTAAGATGCTTTCAGGAACCCAGGCCCTAATAAAGCAATCAAAATGTTTACAGTAAGACAACAGGAACTGGCAATGTTGGAATTACTGGCTCTAACTTAAGTGCAGAACAACTAAGCTGCTACAGTACCAAACAAATGAAAGCTCCTGCGAAAAAGTCTATATTTATTCCAATCAGGAAAAAAAAATAGGAGGGTGAAGAATGAAAAAAAAAACAAAACACAACATGAGAGAACTTAATAACAGAGAAAGACAACATTGGTCTAGCTTCATGACAGTCTAGACACTGGAATGGCACTCACCAACCATTTCATCTGTGCAACAAAACCAGTACTTCACACACATCACACAAACAACATTGACTCTGGAAACCATGTTCTATGCTGAAGTTTTGTGCAAATTCCACACCATTTTTATGGCATAGTGGATTTCCAAATCATTTGCATGAAGCAGCTAAATTCAACTTATTCATTCACTTATTTGTTGCTAACAGAATTTAAGATTTCCTACCCTATTTTGCACGAAATGGGTGTATCTGGAAATATTTCATGCCACTTTTGGGGAAAAAAGAATGGGTTTACTTTGCTTCATAATTCAGGATTCATTCAGAATTAATTCTTATGGTAAATTCAGGATCAGTGTATGAATTAAGCAAAGAATTTTGATCAAATTATCTGTTAAGGATTTTTAGTATTTCCTAGAGACACCCTGTACCTACTGAACAAAGCTACTTAAAGTGGGTCAGGAGAGCCAGGATTTCACCTTGGCATTCAGACACAAAAAGTCAGTGAAAGTCTTAAAGCAATGCATTAATTATAGCAAATCAACCTAATCAGAACTTTTACTTTTTCCATTGCCAGATGTGCATTGTTGTCTTTTTTTAATTTTTCTTTATTTTATAGAAAAAATAGAGTATTTAAGGAGTGACCATGACAAACTGCGGTGAAAAATTTTTTTGTGAAAGCTTTATCTTTACATTCATTACAGTTGATGTGAAATGCTACAAGACTAGATGCCTAGAAGCAAAATCTACAGGAAGACTACAAAGGCTTCTGGTCTTTCTATATTGCAGTCAGTCTGAAATAAAAGGAAAGGCTGAAATGAAAGTCTCCTTTGCTAACTAGTCCTTTTTTTCCCCAACCTGATTTAAAACCCAAAAAATTAAAGGGGATGTTAGAATGTGTAGCGCATCATTTCATCACTTTGCACACAGAAGTTCACAATCAGTAAGAAAAACAGGAAGTTAGCAACTGTGCATGCACCAAAGAGTCCTAAGAGAGATCTCAGGTTTTTGTGTGTGTATGTCTGTTTGTTGGTGTTTGTATTTTATTTTCTTTTTTTTTTTTTTTTTCACAGGCATTGCTAGTTCAAGAACCAACAGTCAAAGAATACTGGCACTTTTAAGAGGAATGAAGTTTCCACTGTCACTGAAAACAAGCATTCAGGTAAAGCTAACAGGATCATGAAGCAGAAAGTAAAAGTAATGCTAAAACAAATGCTAATAATTTAGTGTATTATACAAAAAATTACTTAAGTACTTTTAGAATAAGCAGAAATTGTATTTACATAATTACACACTTTGTCTTTGTCTTCTTTTTCTTCTTTTTACCGTCTTTGCTCATCTTCTCTTTGTGTTTTCTGATTTCCCGAACTAATGTATAGAAGGCATCATCAACACCCTGAAAAGATAAACATACGCATACATTAAGATCATGTTAACAGACCTACACACCTGCTTAGGGACAGCCTGTTTGCATCTGACCCATTCAGGTGAGGTGTTTTCAATCAGCAATGTCTTTTGCTGACTGCCAGAAGTTCCACTGCCTTCTATTTTCTCAGGGTTTTCTCATGTCTCTGTGAGTTGACTGTAGGTTGGAGGAACTTCCAGGGAAACAGTCCTCTTGAGCAATCCTGTTTCTTGGGAAGGCATATGCTGTGAAAGACATACTCAGATGCAATAGAAACTGCAGCTGTCTGCTGTCCCAAGAGGGATACCCCTTACTGCATTACCACGCGTGGGGAGAAGGGGCTGGAGAAGAGCAGCTTTGGAGAACAGGCTGCCATCATTTGAAGATTTAGTCCTGGATGTTCCTCTCCTGAGCTCTGAGGAGCACTGAAAGAACAACTTGAATGAACTGGTTTTACACCCTCTCACTTGGCTGTTCCCCAAACTGGGCTTACAGCAGCCTGTGGGGTACATATGACTCAGAGGCTGACCACAGATATGCCACAGGTTCAGTTCCATTGCTAAATGTGGTAAAGGAAAATCATGTATTGCACTGCCTTCTTCATCTTGCAAGAGGGCACATGTCCCACCTAAAACTGGAAAAGTTTTAGATGGTAAGGATTATTACTACAGAATAAAGTTCTGAAGCATTACTTAGCTTTGTTTATGGCTTAATCTATATGCATCTTCAGAAAGTAAATATAAATGCAAGAATTCAATACCAAAGATAGTTATGATCATTCTACACAATTCAAGTCATTGCTCAATCACATAGATACAGGAATCACATCACAGTCTTGTAAATCTTTACATGTGCAAATCAAATCAGTTCCCTCTTCCTGCAATACATTACTATTTGATTAATCACTGTATGGTTAAAGACACACGGAACACATTATCTCTGTGTGTACAATCACCTGAAACCTCCAAGGCCTATGGACACAGAAGTTAACATTTCTTCACAATGAGTGGTTTCTAAATGCTGGGAGGATAGTTGTAGCTGACAAAAATTAACTCTGGTCAAAAGAGATTATATTTAAAAGCCTGTTATCTATCAGGTATGATGTTAGACAGTATCCTTTGTAATAACCTATTTACAGTTTACTGCCTGTTGCTCCAAATTCCAATCAACCCATGTTCTCAATCAGCCTTTGCACTTAATAGTCTGAGTACTGACAATCATAAAATTATTAAAATCACTGCCTTACTTCATGTACTGACTTTTACAGAATCAAAGAATATCAAGGGTTGGAAGGGACCTGGAGAGATCATCTAGTCCAATCCCCATGCCAGAACAGGAACATCAAGATCAGGTCACACAGGAAGGCATCCAGACTGGGTTTGAATGTCTCCAGAGAAGGAGACTCCACACCCTCTCTGTGCAGCCCATGACACTATTCTCTCACCCTCACCCTGAAAAAGTTTCTCTTATTTCTGTGGAACCTCCCGTGTTCCACTTTGCACTCAATGCCCCTTTTCCTATCACTGGAAATCATTGAGAAGAGCCTGGCTCAATCCTCCTGACACTCACCCTTTATGTATTTATAGACATCAGTAAGGTCACCCCTCAGTCTTCTCTACTCCAAGCTAAAGGGACACAGCTCCCTCAGCCTTTTCTTGGAATGGAGATGCTCCAATCCCTTCATCATCTTCCCGGCTCTGTGCTGGACTCTCTCAAACAGTTCCCTTGTCCTTCTTCAACTACGGGCCCCAGAACTGAACACAATACTCCAGATGTGGTCTCACCAGGGCAAAGTAGAGGGAGAGGAGAACCTCTCTCCACCTACTGACCAAGCCCCTTCTAATACATCCCAAGATGCCATTGGCCTTCTTGGCCACAAGGGCACATTGCTGGCTCATGCTCATCCTGCTGCCCAGCAGAACTCCCAGGTCCCTTTCCCCTACATTGCTCTCTAACAGGTCGGTCCCCAACTTACACTGATACGTGGGGTTGTTCTCACCCAGATGCAAGACCCTACACTTGCCCTTGTTCTATTTCACTGATTTCTCCCTGCCCAGCTCTCCAGCCTGTCCAGGTCTCACTGGAGGCAGCACAGCCTTCTGGAGTGTCAGCCACTGCTTTGTGTCATCAGCAAACTTGCTGACCTTGCACTCTAGTCCCTCATCCAAATCATTGGTGAGCATACTGAATTAGAATTTAGGCAAATTATAAATAGTTGTATTATCCTAATGTATCCCAGGCATCCAGCTGCATCACTACAGAACCAGGTCTAGAAATTCAGCCCTAGAGCTGGCAGGCAGCTTCCTACCTCATCAGCTACAGTCTGCCTTCAACCTGCCTATAAAAAGTAAAAGTTGTTTCTTACTCTTGTGTGCCTACTTCAGTAAAGGAATTGAAAGTGAACTATTGAAAAAAAAAAACAACCAAAACCCAACACAAAAAAACCCAACACAAGCCGAAAATCTCCCGATTCCTTGTTGTTTTAGTCAGTCACCAAATCGTGAAGAAAATTAATACGGAAAGCTCAACCAACAGTGAAGTGCTAAGTAGCTTGATGTATTATAGAGTGTAACCTATATTTATTGAAAACCTTCACATTCAAGTTCATAAAGCATGTACAAATGCTGATGTTCAGTCAAAGTCCTTGGCAGCCTATCTCCCAGTTCTCATTGCCTGCCTTTTCAGGGTCATACAATATACAAAATATACTTGCAAATAACATTCTACATTTGTAAATCTTATTAATCAGTATAAAATTGATGTAGCACACCTAATGGAAGAATAGCCTTGGTTCTGGGAAAGCTTATGTCCTCCATGAGTGTTGTGTGAATTACAAATGCTTGGTATTGTTAGTTTTGTTCAAGACATGTTGAATTAATAAGGAATTGCAAATCCCTGAAGGTACCAGGACCAAATAACCCTTACAAAGTTTTGAATAGTCTAAAGTTTCTTTTTAATATACATTTAATATTGTTAATCAATATAATGCATACATACACTCACACCGAGTCATGAGACATTTGAACACCTCAGTACAACTATGGAAAAAAAAAAAATCACAGTTTTAATAAAGATTCTATAAATTAAATGCACTTTAGTAATTAACAGGAATTAACATTAACCCAGCTCAATCTCAATTTCCTGATCTAGATTTATGCCTCAGAGAAGCCTTTCGTTATAATATGCTTTTTATGTAAAAAAACCCCAGACTTAAACGCTTTCAAGAAAAAGCTTTTGAGGATTCTGTACTGAGTTTAAAAATCTCTTCTTGCCAGCTGGAAAGTATAAACTGAGCAAAAGGCATTCGGTACTTCCCAGTTTACTGTGTAACTGGCAAAGGAGTGAATCTCCTCAAAATCATCAGCAGTTAATGGGGTAATCTAGGTAAAGTTTACACTTACCTTCTACAAGATCAAGGTAACTAAGAACAAGCAACAGAAAGATAAACTGAATTTTCCAGCAGAGAGCAAAACATGCTGAACCATCAGCTTTTGATTATTCACAGTCAAAAAGAGGAAAATAAATACTGTCTATCATTGTAACTGTGTTGTAACTGCTATTTCTTAAGTCTCAAATCCCAGCTGAAAAACTCCCATCATTAGGTGCTGCTTTGTTGTGCTTATCTACTATATACTGTTTCAGTCTGATGCCTATCTTCTTACTGAGTGTAAAGTAATACAAGCCAAAATATTTTAAATGCCAGATTTCTTACTCTGCTAGAACCACTACTGAACTACAGCTGCCCTACAGTAATACTGTAATATGCGAAACCCAGTTTAGCTTCTTAAACACAAAACTGCTGAAAGTACTATCAATACTATGAAGAAAATTCACTTGAGTATAATTGTTTCTTCCAAAACTGGAGACTTAGATGTTCTGGAGTCTTATGTCCAAGACTTTTCTAAACAGGGTATGGAAAAGAAACCCAAACAAATAAAAAAAGCCTGTTGACAAAGTATTTCTCCTTCTGGGAAAAAAAAAAAAAAACAACAAACCAACCCAAAACAACAAACCCAAACTATTCTTCTCTTGAATGTAGGCAGAGAGAAAGTAGGAAGGAAGCATATGTTGACTGAGCAATCAAAGTTCTTTAAATCTGAAAAAGATGTTTCTACTTAAGGAAAAAAAAAGAAAAAACACCACTAAAAAAACCCAACCAAACCCACAATTCTCAATATCCCATTCTCCTTCTCCCAAGGAAGTCAGGATCTTTAAAGACCTAGCATGCAAAGAGAAATTCTTTGCTGAGGTGTGGCTATGTTAGTAAGACAGCAAGAAACGGCAAAGCTGTTTTTAATTTTAATGAGAGCAATGTGAATTAATCTTGCCAAGCTGCTGTTAGTTGGTTTTTTTGATAACTAGGATAAAGCAAGGTATTTTGATGGTATCAACTGTATTGATGCTTGAATGTGACACCAGGGAGATTTCTATCTGAAGCTTCCCATTTCCTGCAAAGTTAACCTTTGATACAAACAATATAAAAATTCTATCATTAAAGAAAGATCTAATAAGCTATTTTAGAGCAGCCATTCATCATTTAAAACTGATAATATAAAAAGCCTGAGCAGATCTAGTAAAAAACTGGTATTAAACAAGCTTTCTCCACCATCTTTCAGAAATAGGAATAAAGCTCCCTCATTAAAGGGAGTTCAGCAGTTGTATCCTAAAAGTGACTGTCACAAGTCAGATTCTATTACCCCTCTGCAAGATGTTCTGAATTATGAAAACACACCTTGAAATGCAATTTTTCTTTTACACAATGGGAAATTCCTGGCCATCCTCCTCTTGCACAAGCACATATGGAATAACAACCCACTCTGCAATGGTGCAGTATAACAAAGAACTAATGAGACATCAAGATGTGCAAGGAACTACTCTGGTGGTTTGTTCAAAAAGTACTGGAAGTGGATTAGACCTAGCACTCCATATTGCAGTTGCTTCTTCCCTCTGGTCCTCCCATTTTTTCTTACAGGAGCATATGTCTATTTTGGGGGGGTTGATGGTGGGTTTGTTGGGCTCTTTTCTTCTCCCTCCAGCTTTACTTCACTGTTGCTTCAGTCCCTCCAGATAAACATGATCCTCTCTCCCTTCAGTTCATTAACCTGTACATCAAATCAACATTCACATCAGTAGTTCCCATCATGTGTTTTTCCTCTTAACTTCACACATCTGTGTCTCTGTTCCACAAATGGATGACTTGATATGAAGTAAAAAGACTTCTCGTTAACCTGCTTACAGAAAGCCCATGAAACTAAGCAAATCCACTGAACTTGGGTATTCTCCAGGAACATAATCTAATACTAAAATCTGATTGATTTTATATCTTAAAATCATGTCATCAATTAACCACAAAATGTCTGATTAGCAAGACACCCGATCATTTTCATTTGGCAAGTGATTTGTAAGACTTAGACCCTACTACATTCCAAAAAAAAACCCAAAAAACCAAAAAAAACTTACCCTGTTACACAACAGAGCATTTTTTAATTTTCACACACCCTGGAGTCTTTTCTTCTTTGCTGATTTTTTTCACTCTGTACTGTCGGATCTCTCGCACCAATGTATAAAAAGCATCCTCCACCCTCTGCATTGTAAAACACAACTCCTTAAAAACTGCTTAATTAACAGTTGTGACATACTGGGACAGCCACAGCAGGGGAAAAAAACCCACAACAGACCCAGTGAAATTATGAGCTTTACTTCAGAGTAGTATATGGAACTTCATTTATATATTTAAAACACTAGGCTTGCTTAACTGCAGTTTGATAGGTACCCGGTCATGCAAGTAAGAGCCACTCAATTTATCATCAATGACTGAATATCTATACTTCAAACCCTCCTTTTCTATGCAATATAACATTTGTACACAAAGAAAAACACAAGAATATTTTTTTCCTATGCTGAAGATATTGTGTTACTGAAACTTTTAACACAAATGGGTGGGAATGGATGTATAAAGTAGACACAAAAGCTCATCACATCGTTAACTGGAGGTTACTTATAAACACACACAGTTAACCACCAACTTTCACTTCCCAGTCAAAGTGAAATCTGTTGCAGTTTGGGCAGACAAGGAAAAGCAAGCTCCTTTATGTTCCACTCTAAGAAGGTGCAATTTCTTTGTAAAAGTCCATGGATCAAACTAACCAAGTACAGAAAAAGTCAAAACAAGTTAATTTCCTAAGGGGTTACAAAGACATATCTTCCATAAGTACTAAATTTTGGGCAATGCTGTTTTTAAAGCTATTTTATAGAGCAGGAACTATGATATTAAATATAGTAAAAGGGATTTTCAAGTGCTTTTAAGAAGAAGCTTAAGTACGTTATATTCTAGAGTATTTTTTTTAAACTATAGAAGTTAGAAAAGTTTTTCATAACTATAGAAGTTACTCTTTCATGTAGGAAAAAAAAAATAGCTGAAGAGCTTGATTCACATCAATGAACAAGGAACCCTAATCTGTTCTCATTGGGTGAGATGCAGGCAAGTGTGAGGGATCCATAATAACAACTAACTGCAAACAGCCTGTGAAGTTCTGGTGCTTAGATTTTCCTTTAGTTGAGGAAAGCTCTTCAAGTATTCCACAGATAATGCAGACCTTTAAGTATCCCAGGAACAGTTACTTGTTTTATTTCTCTGGTCTTACTCCCTACCTGAATTACAGACAGTTGAATTTAAAGAGTAAGTGAATCTGATTTGTTTCTTGGATTTCATTTCTCGTTAAATATAACGTCCCCTGTTAGAATGTAGGGAAGCACTGACAAGATGACAAGTCCTGCATTCCAGGCCTGAGAGTTTGCAAAACTTAGAGAATGCCATTAAAAAAAAAACNTCAAGTATTCCAAGGATAATGCAGAGCTTTAAGTATCCCAGGAACAGAGTTACTTGTTTTATTTCTCTGGTCTTACACCCTACCTGAATTACAGACACTTGAATTTAAAGAGTAAGTGAATCTGATTTGTTTCTTGGATTTCATTTCTCGTTAAATATAACGTCCCCTGTTAGAATGTAGGGAAGCACTGACAAGATGACAAGTCCTGCATTCCAGGCCTGAGAGTTTGCAAAACTTAGAGAATGCCATTAAAAAAAAAACAAAAAAAACCCACAGCAAAAAACAAGTAAAGCTCATAGTTTCAGGTTTTCCTAGAAGGAATGTAATTTTACATTGATCATTTGCTAAGTGCCAAAGCACAGGCTGTACAGGAATCAGCTGGTTTGCAGCAGAAATATGTCATTTGATTGCGGAGTTTTCACATGAACAATCAGATAACAATTCTTCAGTCAACATGTATTGCAAACTTTCCCATCACCAAGATGAGCTATAATCTGCTTTAGCAATGCAGAGGGAGGGAGAGATGCAAACAGTAAGAAAAGAAATTGCTACCACTCCCACCACCAAGAAGAGTCTTTGAAGTCCTGCTGGATGAAATTATTCTGAAAGAAAATCTGTAGAGACACATATGCTAATTACATTAGCACAAGGTGACATTTTAAAGAAATGGGTGCCAGTCTTATAATCCTCAGAAATCCTTTTAATAACAATTTCTTTTAATGTTCTTCAGTTTATTTTCCTTAAGTGAGCATGGACCATCTATGTAAAACAGAATTAACCAGTTCTGTTAGCTGTCAGAACTGGAAGCAAAAAAACATCCTTTGTCAGATATTAAGAACTTCACTCTTAACTTGTGCTTACTTCAACATCTCAAAGAGCCCATGACAAAGAACAGTGTTTACAAGATGCTTTTGACTCCTAGGAAACAGCCAAATATTCAATTTAAAATATGGCTATGTGCAAAGAAATACCATTTGAAATACTGAACAAAGTAAATATGGGAATTTTCACAAGTTCTGCTTCTGTAAATAGCACTTAAAAGAAACTACCAAATATTAGCCTTGGCATCTCAGAAGTATTCTGTGTCCACCTTCACACGCTTTATCAGACTTTATCTTCTAAAACCAACTGGTAATCAAATAAAATTATTCACAAACAAAGAAAAAAGTGTTACTCATTTGCATAAAAGCACTGCCAACGGAAAGAAAAACATAAAAAAATGGTTTGGGGTGAAGCATGTATGTTATCATTTGACAGATATGACAAATTTGTTAAAAAATGGCAAGCTGGTACACAAACTATCTATATTATCAATTATCTTTACTGAAACATAGGGATGAATTTGGGTAAATACTGTAGTGCTTACTTCATCAGACCAGGCACAGGATCTCAACTTATTTTTGTCACAAGTTTGTGGCCTAATGTATTACACCTCAGACTGATGAAATAACTATAATACTTCTCCCACAGCACTGTCAACTCTTCATTAAACATTTTGAAAGTGTATTTAAGTTCACATTCTCAACTATGAGACCTACTGCTTCAGTGAATTCTTTGCTATGGTTGTAATGCCCCTATATAGCTACTTCGGCTTTGAAGTCAAATACTAGCAGGACAAATAAGTGTTCCAAAAGAAAACAAAATCCTATGATCAGTTGAGGTACAGCCTTACAGTTTTACCTTGTGTAATTTTTTAAGAGGGTCCAGAATGGCAAGATGAGGAGTACCAAACGCAAATTGAAGGAGGGTAGATTCAGGCTGG
>VZTY01004265.1:17322-30953 GCA_013400935.1 Turnix velox
AGATTCAGGCTGGATATAAGAAATTCTTTAGACTGGAGATAAGAAAGAAGTTCTTTCCAATGAGGGTGGTGAGACACTGGAGCTGGCTGCCCAGAATGGTTGTGGATGCCCCCTCCCTAGAGGGGTTTAAAGCCAGGCTGGACAAGGCACTGAGCAACCTGGTCCAGTGGGAGATGTCCCTGCCTACGGGAACATCCTCCAGGGATGTTGGAACTAGATCTCTAAGGTCCCCTCCAACCCAAACTGTTCTATGATTCTATAACCTGCAGGCAAATGGAAGCCCAGTAAAGAATCCAAGATACAGCCTTGGTAGGGATAAACCAAATTTGCTCATCTCTTACTGATAACCACTCATGTAGATAGGGAAGAATTTGAACTTAACGCTTATGTCAAACACAAAAAAGCAAATACTGCTATCAAAACAAACTTAAGAAACTAACATCCTTCTGCATAACAAGTTTAATTGATGCAATACCTTACAAAATAACCAGTATTGGCACACATTTACATTTTCAAATAGGACTGCCACTATTTTTCATAACTTCACTGCATCAATCACTATTTACATTATATTAAATTTTGTCAGTACAATTTATAGCCTTATACCCAAGTTATAGGGTACACTAAGCAGATGTTTCACTGATTAAGTCAATGGTTTGTATGAAAATTCACACAGGATTTCACTCAAAACACAACTTTCTTGCAGTAAATGAAATTTACATCTTTACTGACAGTCAGAACCAAATAAATAGCTTGTTTTCAGAACTTGCTTCTGCACTTCACTTCAGTGTTTTAATTCTTTCCTATTTTTGAAGTCTTTTGAAAAATAGGTCTAATTAGAATTGAGATATTCTGCATGAATACAGTGTCATCTTTTTTAAGAAGCATCTTGCTAACCAAAACAGACCACATGGACAACTCCTTCTGATTTTTCTTTCTCTTGTTTTCTTCCCAAAAGCCTTTCCTTCTCTCACTAAGCTCCAGCAGAAGTGAGAAGGGCTGAAGGCAGAAGATGGCGAGAGCCCCTTCAACATCACTGCTGACCATTCAGTGCAGTGGGAACTACATACAGGAAAGGCAAAGAATGTTTTCACTTCTAAATGTAGAAAGTCTGATGTGAATGAACTCCACAAGTTACCAGAACAAGAGCTACATTTGCTCACACTTGCAAGTTCTGCAGGTAGCCAGAGGGAATCAGGTTATCCTTTTTTTGTTTTTTAAGCCAAAGACACAATTCTGCCTAATAAAAAGTATAATCTATGAGCCACATACAGTTCACACAGTTTGAATCCCCAGATTTAAAAGTTAATTTGGAAGGTGTGTGTATATATTTTTTATATATGACAGCATGACTGAAAAATTTGTTGTAAATGCAAGCACACATACACATACAGGAATATTTAGATCATCTTGCTGTAGTTAAAGATTGGGGTTTTAGTCCTGTTCTCTTTTGTTTTCTCAGTAATATTTTAATTACACACAGCGTATGATGAACAGCACTGCTAAAAGAATCACCAACCAACTTTCAGAATCCATCAGTCTCAAGGGTCTACTGGGCATCATTATTTCAAAAATCCATGAGAAACCTTTAGGGACTCCCTATCAGTAGGAAGTGTAAACCTCAGCTTTGAAAAATAAAAGCCAGTAGTCGGATCTTTGCGTAAGATTTCAGCTGTCACCTCCAGGAATAGGAAGTCATGGATAAAAGCAGTCAAATTACAGAATTACAAAAAGACAGACCTTTTAAAAATATGAAAGGTTAAAAAAAATACACTACTTTATGTAAATAAATATAAAACTGGAGTGATGATTTTTGAGCATGGGATTATGTATTGTATAGGCTTCTAGCAAGAGTAAACTGCAGGTGGGGTGGGGAGAAGAAATCTTTTGAAATAAACCATTATATCACCATACTTATATACAAAGTGGCCAGGTGAAAGTACTATTTCCTTAACAAAGCCTGATGCTCTCTAAAACAGGCTGACCAGAATACAATCTAAGCATTAGTACAGAACTATTATTTGAAACCTCAAATACAATTTCCAGGGTTCTTCATTTATCCTAACATCTCAATAACAACCACTAATACAGGACCTTGAAACAAGAACACCATAATTCATCAGCCCACTTACATACCACATTCATCAGCACACTCTTGTGGCCTAATTTGTTATCAGCCATTAAAGCTGTGTGGGTTTGTTTCTTTTAATCCTACATAACAAGAACTTCATTTATTGTGAAAAGTTACCATTCCTGTGATTATTACTAATTAGACCAGGTTTTAGCTTGTCAGATACTTGGGTGGATGTAGCAAATTTGCACTAATAAACTCATTTCTCATATCCAAAAATAACCTGGACACTATGAGGAAACTCTGCCAAGTGATGCTGTTGAATCTATTTAGTATTTACTGCAATTGAAGTAATCTGCTCTTATTTTCCCCCTTCCAAGTAACATTTCTGATTATGCAAGGTATGAGTTATTCAGCCACTCAGGCCTGATCTGTACTGTTAGTAAGTCTTCAGTCTTAAATAAATGCCACCAAAATACAACACACAAATAAGCATTTTTCACAAAGAGTGCTTTCCTTCAGAAGTACAAAACAAGCTTCACCTCTAACTGCATCACTTCTCCTGAATTCACACATGTAGCATTCACTATGTGCAACCTCTGTCCTACCTAACTTCTAAGATAAGCACTAAAAGGATCCCAATGGCTGCCTTTTACCTGTATCAGTGGGGTATGATAAACCAAAAGTGAGCTCAAAGAATTACACTATTGGTTTAACAAGCAATGAAACCTGTAATTTTTTTAAGAAAAAAAAACCACCAAAAACTCTTACAGTCAATTGCTTAACTATAAAGAGGAATATCCCACTAGCTTGTCCCAATGACAGTGAATCAATGCCTCAAACAAAAATAATTCCTTTTAATATAGATTAGTTTATTCTGGTTTAAGTCTTAATTAGCTGCTTTTCTGCTTAAGCCTCTTGCTAACTTAAAAAGCATTTCACTTATAAGTAGAAGTACTTTTTTATTCTATAAAAACCTATCACAACCTTAAAAATGCTGGCAACCATAATAGTGGAGAGTAATAGCAGGCCAGGTCTTATTTTTTGAGTTTGGGCAACTGAAGCAAATCACTCATTAATAAACAATTACAGCTGACAGAAAGAAGAGACACCACAAGAATCTCTACTCTGAAGAAAGAGAGCAATTATCAACACCTATAATGATCAATATTATGATAATTCAAATGAGAGTTTTGTGTTTGTGTCTGCTAAGTTTTGAGCTTTACCTGTCTTGTCTTTGCTGATGTTTCAATGAAAGGAATTCCATAACTTCTTGCTAAATCCTGAGCTTGTTTTGTATCTACTGTTCTGGAAGGCAAATCACATTTGTTTCCTACTAGCACCATTGGAACATCTTCAGAGTCTTTAACTCTTTTTATTTGTTCCCTAAGAAGGGGAGAAAAAAAAAAAGTTAATTTACTGCACAGAGAATATTAGAAACCATCAAAAATACACTGATAAATCTAGTCACCAACAACTTTATCATCTTATTTTTTTTTAAGTTTTTTCCACAAATAAAGACTGACTTTTACAAACTACTATAGATTCTGATGTCATTACACAATTAAGTTTAAAGACTAATATCAAAACAAGTTTAAGAAACTTCAGCATAAATATTCTTACACATACCTCATACTAAGCACTCACACAACTCAATTCATTTGATAAAACACTGTCAAAAGTGCTTGGACTGTTGTCTTGACTCATGTTTGGCGTGAGTTTTTTTTTGTTCTTCTGTTTTTTTAGTGAAAGACAGCATTAAAGTTTTTTAAACTTTGAAGACCACAGGTCTGCTGCTCCACAAAGACCTATTTGTTAATTAAGGCCTTCCAAATACTAGTTACAAAGCATCTTGAAATACTAGTTAGATGTATCTGTCAAGAATCCCAGATAAGTTAACTTCATTAATTTTGCCTCCCTAAATTATCTAGCAGCTGTTCTCATTTATTTAGAAATGTAATCACTGTTCTCATTTATTTAGAAGTCTTCAGCTTCTGCCTGCAAGGTCAAACTCCAGCACTCAACTCACAATGTTGTTTGAAATAAACTTCTCATGCATATCTGCAGCTTCACTCTTAAAATAACAAAAACTCCACATAAAATTCTCTGCACTTCTTTTTCAACTTACATCAATTGTAGAATAGTTTGGGTTGGAAGGTTCCAACCCCCTGCCATTGGCAGGGATACCTCCCACTAGACCAGGTTGCTCAGTGTCTTGGCCAACCTGGCCTTAACCAACACCAGAGAGGTGGCACCCACAACCTCTCTGGGCAACCTGTTCCACTGTCTCACCACCCTCACAGTAAATAATTTCTCTTATATCTAGCCTGAATCTCCCCTCTTCTAATTTACTTCCATTATTCCTAGTCCTATTAAAAAGTCCTACCCCAGCCTTTCTGTAGGTCCCATTCATGTATTGATAAGCTACATCTAATCTTACTTTGGTCCCTTCTTCCTCTACAAATTATTTTTAATGGTATGGTTGGATGCTAAAGAGAAGTTTACAAGGTTTTTTTTGAGAGCAAGAGATTAAGTAATTTATTTTTAATTAGCCATCCAGGCTGCACTAACTCTTAAGTATCAAGTACTAATTTATTCAATTAGAACTTCTTCTATCTAATGAGATTTCTACAAAGGCTAGCTTGCTCAATTTAAACCTAAAAAAATAAACAAACCTAAAAAAAAAGGTATCCACATCCTCAATACTTATCTTTCCCTGAATGAGCATGCACAAATTCTGCCATTCTCATTTGCAGTAGTACTCTCCTGATCCTGCAGCAGCTCCAGGCAGCTGGACACCACTCCTTTAGGTGGGCAGCTACTTGGTGAGGGTACTTGCACACTGTTACTTCAATTACTTTGAAATGTTATGGTGTCCCATCTTAAGCTAAGAACTATTTGTAAAAAAGAAGTGCAATCTCAGCTTGAGTAGGTATTGTTTTGGTGGATAATGCTGATAGCAAAACTCTCCTCTATCAACATACAATGCCTAACTTTTGATAGCTTAACATTATGCCTACAGGACTAATCTTAAACTGATGCTGAATTTCATGATCTTAGATGGGATTTCCATTGCCCTCTAACAGAATAGCTAGGAAATTTCATTATAACACTAAGCTGACAAATTTTGAATTATTAAGTATGAAAATCCCCAAAGACTGCTCCTGTTTCCCTATTAGTGCTGCTGACAAAGCATCAGTTGAAATTTTTAATTAACTATTATACTAAAAAAACATGCAGAAACTAGTAACAGGTTGTTTTTTAGCAGTCATCCTGCAGCTCAGATGTTGTACAGGTCTCCCCTCTTGTGGCACTTATCTCAGGTATAATATTCTGATAATATTCCACAGGTGTTTCCCTTCCACCCCCCAGAACAAAAGCTATCAATGTACATAATTAACATCGTTATCTCTAATTTCAACTGCATTTTTCTACCTTAACACACAGTTTTATTTATCAACTAGGTAGAGCCTACTTCTCGATGAGCCTTCAGTATGAACCAGTAGAAAAACTCAGTTCACAACAGAGGAGCTTCGAGACATTTTTGCCTGCCTAACTTGCAAACAAGGTAAGTTTTCAGATTACACAAAATTACAGACCTACATATGCACAAGTAAGTTGCAATATTGTTAATTTGCAAATTTACCCTTAGACAGAAGAGTTTCAGAAGAGATCAATTATCTGGCGTAAAAGGAAACAACTTACCCACCAAATATAAGAGTTAGTCATTTGAATTTCTATATACACACCTATAATGGTGAATATCTTCAAAAGACTTGGTATTGTTTATAGCAAATACACACAGGAAACCTTCTCCTGTTCTCATATATTGGTCCCTCATTGCACTGTATTCTTCTTGACCTGCTGTGTCAAGAATATCCAAGAGACATGTTTCTCCATCAATTACTACTTGCTTCCTGTAGGAATCCTATGAAAAGAAAAACATACAGTTTGGTTAAACACAAAGTAAGATTTCAAAACAGCTATCAACTCAAAGGTTATTCAAGTTGTTTACTAATAATCAAGCATCAAACATACTGAAGAACTAAAATCCAACCTTACAGATGGGTAAACTACAGCAAGAAAAATAGCATCCCATATTTTCATGCATAGAGTAATCCAGAAGTGGAAAAAAACCTGAAATAGCATATTTCTATCTGTATTCCAAATCTTCACTGAGTAACAGTACATGTGCACACACACACAGAGTATAAGAGAACACTTCTTGTTTTGCACCTAAGGACAAAAAGCACAAAGTGGATCAATCTCAAAAAGCATAAACTCGTAATTCTGATTTAAAAGGTTTGACTTTAAGCCTAGTCAATTTACCAATGAATTTTTTTTAAAAGTAAAATTTGACCTTCATTCAGTGGCCATTTACAAAACTATTTTGCTGCAACAACATACAAAATAAAACAGAAAGAGTTCACAAGTGAGATAACTCCAAAAACCTGTGCCTCTGAAAAGATGAGTATACATAAATGAAGAAAAAATGTTCAATGTTTCAGATGGGCAATCTATTTTGTATGCCTAAGCAGGTGCATATCTTTGTATTTGTTTTAATTTATCCAAGTTGATATATATGAAATCCAAGCTCATCAGCTATGACAGACCAACAGGGTAATATGAGAGCCCTGATGCGTTCACAGAGGTGCTGGAACAAATTATTTCAAGTGCTGTCAATTCAAACTTTTCAGGTCACTGACTCAAATGGCTAAAATCTGTACAAAGTCCAAAGCAACTAGATATTAATGCTCCTTTTGGTGCTAGGCATCTATTGGAACCTAGTTTTAGTGACAAGAATATAAGCATTACTTCCCCAGTAACTCCTGTTATCTACAGACATCTACATACTCAAAATAAAACCATGTCAGCAAGTTTTAAAAACAAGCCATTGAGCAATGCCATTAATTATTCTCGGTGAACAGTACTTCAAACAAATAAACTTTAAAAAAACTTGAAAACAATAAACCACAAAACCCTGGTATTACCTTTTAGGTCCTTTAGCTAGAGATTAACAACACAATATTGCCATTGTTCTTTTTAACACTATACAGAAGTGAACCTAAGCTCCTGGAAAGGGAATTAAAGAATTAAAGTTCTAATTCTAGACAATTTCCAGATGAATTCAGGATGCCCTTCCTTCCTTTCTACCTATTTTAGTGCACTGGAGCAGGTGTCCTGTACCTAACTATGTGATTTTTTTACAAAAGGCTCTCTACTTTCCTGTTGGTCATGGTAAAGAAACAAACAGGAGTTAATTGAATAGAATCAGCATCTTAAACTGAACAAACTCTATAATTTCACATTTATCTTTAGCCTGGATGACAATTGTTTACCTTGAAGAAAAAAGTTTACTGCTAACATGATTTTTGAAATGTTTTTTTCCATAGAAGAGCAAATTCATCATACAAGGAAGAAGTAGGTAACTTTATTCAGAAATATAAAAGCTGTGTTTAAATACCAATACAGATGAGACAAATACAAGCTTCAAGTTTTAAAATTATATTAATATTCCATTTCAATGTTTAAAAGAAAAGACAAAATAAAATGATGCCCAAACCCCCCAAAGGACACACCTCTATTCCAATTCACTGAAATAGCAGATCACCCATGTCCTGTGAGACCTTAATCACAACTACAACTTCTAGTGTTATACAGGCATATTTACAAAGCTTTCATTTGCTTTCTTGAAACTTGACTGCTAGTTTAAAAACATGAAAAACAGTTCTTGAAAAGCCTGTATTATTCCTTTACAACTCAGCACTTCAAAGGAAAAGATGTTCCCCTCAACCGAGCTCTAAACAAAAGCTTTAAGTAATTTTCATCAAAGAAAATAATTTCTAAAGAGAAAATAAAATAATTTTCAAGAACTGCTGGCTTTAGCATGCCTACCATCTTAGCAGTATGCATCAGCATAAAGCACAGCTCAGCTACAAGCGGAAGAAATCTCTGAGAAGATATTTGTTTTGCCTACTTCTGCAGAGAAAACTGTGTCACTTACTACTAGGAAAAGAGATTTGATGCAGGAGGAAAAGACATGGGAGAGAAAACACAAGCTTATAATTTCTTTCCAAGCTATTGAAATTATAAACACCTAAGGTTTATGTCCCGTTTTCTTTCCCTCTCTGCAAAATATCAAATCTGATGTCACATTTGTTACTGTAGGAAAGAAAACTGAAGCACCACATTAAAAGGTCAGGCTACTAGAACCCTAACCCTGATCATGGTTAACACCAATGTAAACATAGCTAAGGTAACAGCTGCTTATTCAAGTGTTATTATACTTCAAACATTACCAAGCCTTGCAAAACAAAATCATAGAATCATAGAATAGTTTGGGTTGGAAGGGACCTTAAAGATCATCGAGTTCCAACCCCAGAAAGATTATGCCCCAATAGCAATTGCAGCACTTCTGCTTCAAAATGTAGAACCCAAATGACCACACTTTCCTTCAACAATGAAAAACCACCTTCTAGTCTATAAAATACCAGTGACTTTACTGCACACTGTAATATCTGCAGTAATGAATGAAATGCAGAAACATCCATTATAAGCCTAATAGTAAAAACCAAAATTCAACCTACAATTTAACTTTGAAGCAGCAGGATTCCAAATACAAATCTGCAACTTTTCCCCTGCATACAGACCCACCATATCTATAACAAAAAGTTTGCATTTCATTAATCATTTAGCCTGCTTTCATTGGCCTGTCACAAGCCATAAAAATCAGCATGAATTATGCAAAATGAGTAATAATTCCATCTGTTCACAGGCACAGTTAAGAAAATGGGACAGAAAATATCAGCTATATGCTACATACAGAATTTATCTAAAAAAAAAAAAAAAAATCCCACTGCTTAATAAATCCCACCTAAGCAAGCAACTATTATTTTGTAAAAATACTCAACATACCAGCAATTTAATATTGAAATACCACAGCTACTAAGACTAAATAATTACTAAATATTGGTGGAAGTTTCAAAAGGCTTTCAGGTCATTTGAGAGCACAGATTTAAATATCAGTACTCCTAAACCAGACAAGGGATTCTGCTAATCCAATTGAAAAACCTCAGACAGGCAACTAGGAAGGCTGCTCTTTCTCTATGATATTTAAAAGAGGACATATACTTGGCATCACAACATGCTGAAGCTGTAAGAAAAAAAAAAATCAACTACATTTTTAAAACTACATTAGCATTATTGCTGCAAATAAAAGATTTAACAAACGTTGACCAGTAGAGGGCACTAGCTCAGTCAGATTTACAAGGGTTAGTTTAACACTTAAAATTGGGTAAAAACCTATGCTCGGGGATCAACTTCAAATATGTTATGAAATTGTGAAAAACATATAAGAAGTATATTTTGTAACAGTAGCCATGTGCCCAGTTTAATTCCTCTTCCTGCCCCCTACCCCATCATCTGCTATACTCAAATATAAGTAAATAAAGTACTCAGCAGGCCGTAAAATTTGACATTTTCCATACAACCTATTCGTTGAATCATTCCACCAAAACCAGCAACAGCATTATCACTGTAAATGCATCTGTGATTAAGTAACTGGTATATTTTTTTTTCTTTTTTTCAACTGCATCACATCTTTGCAAGAACAGGATTTTACAAGTGTTGAGTTTCATTTTGTTACTCCTGGAAAAACTGAAAATTATTCAGTAACTGTGTAGTTACAGAATCCACTGTAGCTACTAAAGTCTTTTCTACATCTACTCCATAACATTTAGTTTGATTCATTATCTGCAAGGGGAAAAAAATTTAAAAACCCCCCAGTGTTTTAGTGACAGCTTTATGGCAATGAAAGAAAAGGTAGTAAGTGAGAAACAATAGCAGTGACACTACTGAACTATCTTAACTGTTATTATTTACCAAAGAAACCCTAGCCCAATTTCATCATACTGTATTAAGAATACTCTACAGCTCTTGTTCTTTGGTAAGTCCCTACCATCACAACAGCATCAATACAGGAAGCACAAGCAAGCAAGCAATCCTTCTGAACTGAATGGGACTGCACCCAAGCGAGGACTGAAGCATTTCAACCTATTACAAGCCTGTTCTCTTGAACCTGTTTGCCACTCCAGATCATGGGCCAGTCTTACTATAACTGAAATATTTCTTCTCTACAAATTTACCTGCATGATTATTCTACCACATAAGAAGATCTAGGCTCCACCCTCAAAGCCTCAGAATTGCAAGGCAAAACCAGTAGCTAATGCTCAGGGCAAGAGCTTGCAGGAGTTGCAGATTAATACTGTTGCATGCAACAAGTTGTTAATGCTGGTAAAAACCATTGAAGTCAGGAATCAGTATATCTTTCTTTCAGAAGAACACACTGATTCCGGACTGTTAAAGTCATTTTGCACAGTACTAAATAAAGGCAGTTCTGGAATTTTAGGCTCTTTCTATGAGGAACTGTATTTTCATTTTATTGTTTTACACTTAAGTGTAAAATACATCAAAATACTCAACTTGTTGACTAGAAAAAAGCCTCAAGTCATTTATAAGTACTGGCATTTAATGTTTTGTATTCCCAAATTGTTCTGACACACTTCTGACAACTAATAACACAGAACCTCCTTTTTGTAATGCATAAGTACACCTCTAACTTGAAAGAAATCCAGATGATTACGAACAAATAATCACTGACAAAGAAATGAAGACCAACATCCACCAAAGTTCCTTTATCAGGAAAAAGCAAAATCCCATTTTGCATGTTCCTTTCAATGAGTTGTATTTCGTGGAGATTTTTTAAAGCATTTTTGGGGTTGTTGCTTAAACATTCCACTTCTTAAATCAAAAGACCTGCTCTCCTAGTGCAAGTCAAACACACTTCCTCTCACCACAGGTCTATTTACAAAACCTACAAGCATCCATAAAGCTATTTTATTTAGCCATGCAAGAGAGACAAGATGACACAACAGTCATGTTACAGGTAAACTCAAACTCAAGGCTCTCTTTGGGACACACTAGCAAAGTACAGGCCTGGGTTAAAGACAGTTTCCAATCATCTCAGGGTACTGCCTCCTTTTGCTTATGTCTACCTGAAAATAACTACATAGTTATTTTCCGAGTCACCATATTTAAACCCTTGTAATTCATTCAACTGAGCTTGGAAATACCTCACTGTATAAACATATAAATGAAGTCATAGGCTACGGAGCTTCAGTCCTGGAAACATAAAAATCTAGGGTAAATTATAGTGTCATTTCTCCTATTATAATGTCTTGAGATTATTAAATCAAATGATCCACAGTAGATTTCTGACAACACTCGTATTTTTTCTTATATTTAAAAGGCAGAGCTTGCTTGCTTAGTGAAAGCCTTTAAAACATCACAACTTTTAAAGGATAAAAATACAGGATTTGAGGAGCTTTGACATGTATTTCAAACACTACACTACAGCAGGTACCTTGTAACAATTTTTCTAGATACAGACACACTGGTCTGTTTAAAAAAAAACAAAAACAAAAACAAAAACCACAACAAAAGGGATTGCTCCAAGATTTTGCTCATTCACTGTGGCATTCCAGAACATATTTCTCATCATGTAAAACAGATCTTAACAGTGAGAGCTGTGAAAGCTTGGCATATACATTTCAGAGCAATAAATTTTCTTCCCTGATATCAAAAGTAAAGTCACATTTAAGAGGTCGCACACAAAGCCGTGGAGAATTTCACCAAGCATTTTCAATTAAGTCTTTGTCACCAAGATCCTAATACAATGCATCCTAACTCTCCAACAAAACACCCCACTTCAATTGATTAAGATTGTCATGTTTTTTAGTGTAGCTGTTATTCTGCACTCAGAGCAAGAAGTAAAGCAGTATCTCCTCTCCAACACTGGTCCATTGCTGACAAACCATCTCTGAACCCTCGTTCTAGGTTTCTGTGGTAACCATCCAAAAGTAAACAGCTATTATTACCTATAAGCTCCCTTCACAAAAAGTATAAGGTGAAATTGTTTACCTCTATTGTAGGATCATATTCATCCACAAAGTGATTCTGAATTAGCTGTATTGTCAAGGCGCTCTTGCCTACGCCACCAGCTCCAACGACAACAAGTTTATATTCTGTCATTTTTTTGCAAGCCTTACAACAAAGAAACCAACATTAAGCAGAAAGAGTCAGGCTCCAACTAACGAAGATGATGTTGGTGCGTTTTCATTCAGTCTTGCGTTCCTTCACTATTAACCGGAAAGCAACTCCCTCCCTGAAAGACAAGACAAAAAGCTATGAGGGAATGCCGCTGCCCAAGAAGACATACACCTAATATGCAGAGCAAACATAGCACAAGGCATCGACAAGCTAAAAGGCGTGGATTACAAAGAGGTAAAAACCTCCAGGGCACCCTAAATTTTGATAAAGGTCAAAGAGCATTTCTTTCCAAGCAAAGACTTTGTTCTCCGCTGCTTTCTACTAGTAACTCCGAGAGATCTGGCGGGTGTTTAACCAAAGCCACCGAAGCCGGGAGCCCGCCCGCTGCCGGGGCTGTGCCGGAGGGACGCGGGTGCGAGCACGGCTTCACCTGACGGCTTCGCGACCCACAGGTTTCGGGTACGCTCCCCGGGCGAGCTCAGCTCGGTCACACACACACATCCCTACCCCTTCTTCCACTTCCCCCGCCGAGCTGCCGAGACAGCGGCGGGACCCCCAACGCCACCTCCCGGGACTCGGGCCGCCCGCCCCGCCTTCCCTCCCCTCCTCTCAGCAGGGAGCCAGCGACGGGGTCGGACCCACGAAACTTTCCGACCCGGCCTGACGCCTCAGCCAGGAGCACGAGGATTTTAAGGATTTAGGATTGGGATGGGGTGAGGGGGGAGGAACGCGGAAAAGAAATATGTGGAAAAAAAGGAGGGAGGGGGAGAAGATAAGGGCGTACGAGAGCAAGCCGCCGAACTCCCGGAGGGCGTTGGCCACCTGTCCCGCCGCCCCCTCCCGCGGCCGCCGAGCCACCGCCCGCGCCGCGGGGAAGGACGGCGGAGGGACAGGCGGAGGCTGCTCCGGGGGGGTGCCGGCGGAGGGGAAGCGGGACGTGAGCCAGGAGGCGGCCTCCGCTCGACTGCCGGCGTTTCTTCCCCTCCGCGGGGAAAGGGGATGCCCGACTGAGGAAAGCCGCCGCACCGCTTCCCCCTGCCCCACCTCGGAGTGAAAGGCGGAGGAAAAGCAAGCAAGCAAGCAAGCAAGCAAGCAAGCAAGCAAGCAGGCAGGCAGGCGCGGCGGCTCATCCCGATTCAGCAAGGCGAGGATAGGCGATTACCTGCCTGGCGCTGCAGCGGGCCGGCGGAGCACACCGGCACCTCCCTCGCCCGGCCCCGCCGCAGCGATGTCTCCGCGTCCCTTCCCGTCCCGGTCTGAAATGGCGGGGGACGAGGGAGGGCTAGGGCCGCTGAGGGAGCCGAGCGCCGAGAGGCTGGATGGAGACGGGTGGACGGGAGGCGATCGATGCGCTCGGCGCTCCCTCGGCCCCTCCCTCCTCTTCCTCCCCGCTGTGCCGCCCGGGCCGCCCGCGGCTGCGGGTTGAGGCGGTGCGGCGGGAGGAGGGGGAGGG